>VWZF01006575.1:1150652-1222413 GCA_013396755.1 Sclerurus mexicanus
CCGAGCGCGGGCAGCGGCTGCGGGGAAGGGGCCGCAGCGGTGCTGGAGTCGGGCGTGTTTGACACCGGCTCCGGGGTGTGAGTCTCTCCAGCCCCACGGGGCTGAAGGAGCCGCCCCGCGCCCCCAGCGGAAACGCTGCTACAAGAAATAGTATCGGCCCCACGTATCCTTCGCGCACACCGACACACGCCGCTCACACGCCGCTGGCGCGCGGTTCCTTGGGAATCCTCCCCTCGGACAAACCGGGGAGGATTTTCTCACACGTCCCCGTGTCCCGGCCTCTTCCCAGCAGGAAACAGCGCGGGAGCACCCCCCGAAACACACACACCAAGGAGCATCCTCTGCACACCCGGCCCCACGGGACCCACGGTGCCCCCGGACCGCTCGGACACCGTTCTTGGCCCACCCTCGCAGCAAAACCCACACGAATAATGCTCACTGGTTTAGTTACATGTACGGAAATAATTCATCCTTATAATGGAAATGCAATGAAATTGTTGGCATTTTGAAATAGCACCTTATTTTGGTTAATCGGGAGAACTGATTTTCATCATTAACATAATTTAAGTAGTGCAACAAGGTGGATAAATTCCTTATGATTTTTAGGCCTTATCTGTCAAAAACACTTCCCCTTATGGCAGATGAGCCTGTAAAAATAGCAAGTACTTTTCATAGCCCTAACTGGTACAAAGCCTTAGGTCAGATTTTAAAATCTTAAATGTATCTAATTGATGTAAAAAATGGAATTTGATACCATTTCTGTACTTGACTGCAAAATTTTGTTGAGTAAGCAAAACTTGTTCCTTTTATAATTGAAATACAGTTTCCTTAACGTAGCCTGTAAACTAACAGTTATTTTGAAAATGTACATTAGAGTACAACAGTTTAGGACTGCAGGTTTAGCTAAGTGTTAAAAGGCAGACCAGGAATTCAAAAAACTTAAAGCAGCAGTAAAATATTAGTCAATGCCTATGAGAAATGAGTCTGTCCCTTTATTCAGGGTGTCAGTGTTTAATGGTAAGCTGGGATGCATATAAGCTAGTCCAAGCATGAAGGGCAGTAGGACACTCGTATGGAAAGCCAACTTTGTCCCTCAGTTATCAAGATAAGAAACCTGTCATTTCTCTCATTCACTCTGTCAGCCTTGAGATACTCCAAGCAGACTTACCTCTGTGTTGTACACCCCATATATCAGGAAGATGAAGAGACCCTGTAAAATAAAATGGAGGGAAAAAGCTGTTAACTCTAATCATTTCAGCAGTAGAAATACCTGAAATAAACTTTCCTGGGAACAGACAAAAGAAGACACACTTCATCAAGGTCAATTTATTTTTCTATTTTTCAACATTATAAGCTGTACCTTGAGCATTTATTTGATAACATGGGAGTGCATCAACTATATTGTGATATTCAACTGTTTGAAAATGAGAAACTTAGCACCAGAGGATCTATAACCTTAATTAGAAATTTTAATTTTTTATTTGAGTGGTCTTTCAAAGAAAAGATCAACAAAATAGATTTTAAAAAGTGAAAACACAAAGATGCTAAAGCAAACTGAGAAGGAGTGAACATCTCTACTTCAGATTTTTTTTTTCAAACAAACTAGGAAAACATAGTACCAAATTCTACATTAAAATATATATTCCTGCATATGTATTATTATTTTAGAAATTTAAATAGGAAGACAATAAGAGATGGGTGAGGACAGAAGAAAAAATAATGCAAGTAAGCAGATAATATACATGAATCACCAATGTTTTTCAACAGCTTGCTTTCAATTGGCCTATTATTAGGCAAAACAAGCTAAAACCAAACAAAACACTCCCTTCAGTGAGTTTCTCTGAATGTTCTCACCTTAGTGAAGGCTGTGCTTCCAGGATCTGAGTTAGGAGTGCAGCTTGTTACTGATTCTTGCCATCTGTGAGGCAGGATTCTGAAAAACAGTCAAATTACTAGGAAGAACAGAATAGCAAGGGGATAAAATATAAAATATATAATTTCCTATGGAAATGCTTCTGTAACTCAGATTCACCTTGGGCTTACAGCATATTTTTGAATGTATTTGTAAAATGACCCTATCTTGTAACACTAATATTTACACTGGCCTCTTGAGTCCTTCAAGAAAAAAATCCTTGACTTTCAGACAGAAAATATTTTCTGATAGGAAACTGCATTTGAATAGTAAAGAAATTACAACTTTTTAATCCAACATGCAAATTACCTGAAGACAGCTGGATTAAGTCTGTATTTGCGCATTAGCAAAATCACTATCTTATTAGACAGGAAGTAATAAAAGATACTATTCACATGTAATATTTCCATGAATTACTCAATGCCAGCATAAAATTCTTGTGAGAGAATATTTTTACTGCATTTCTTTTGTTGTTTTTTTTAAAGTTAAAATCCAACAATTCCTTTCAGTTATTTTCAGATTAAATCAATGAACTCCACAATAAGTAAGAACAGATTGAAAAAATAGACAGCTATGTTTCTGAGTGTGCCTTCACATGAAATATATGACAATCATACTGCTTACTTGTAAACAGAACAACCAGAATCTTGAAGCTTGGCAACTCAGATAAATGAATTACTCACATGCAAACTATTTGTAGAATAAAGTGCCAGTTATGTGACTAAATATAGTGAACAATTCTGAGTGCTTTCACAGAATTATCTGCAATCTGCATTTTAAAAAAAAAATCAGAAACTTTCTCACAAGTTACACTGAAGTTAAATTAGTTATATCTGAGATAAAAGTAAATATTGATGTTATAGAAAGTAAGATGAACACATCATAATTGCCTTGAACATGATCAACTGGCAGCTAATTAATCAAATTATTAAACATACAGTGACAGAAGCAGCATCACAGGCATTTTGTAGCTGAATGTTCTGCAAAACAATGCCAACACTACAAATGTAAATAGTGTAAAACACATAAATAATGCAAGCATTTTTATTCACAAATCTGATCATGATCTCCTTTATATATACATTAAAAAAGGAGGAGGTATAAAGTGTACACCTTTATTTTCTTCTATCGCCACTTCAAGTCCCAGGATTTTAGGGATTTCTGTCCCAGGCAAGAGGCTGCAACGGAGAGATGCCATAGTGAGAGGCAAGGAATAATCAGCTACTGTTAAGAACAAGGAAAAAAATTAAATTCCTTTCTCAGGTTGATCCCAGAAGGGAGAGTAAAATCACATGCTGCTTGCTATTCAGGCACTTTCATGAGTTAAAATTCTTGCCAAAAGTGTCAGTCCAAACAATATTATTTGCTGTGACACTGAGACTAGAAACAATTTGAGAATATACATTTAAACCTTCCAACACACTGAAATGTTCTTTTGAACCTAGATATGCAAATAAAATGTTTTCAATTACTTCTGAATCTCTTCTGAAATCTATGAATCTTATATAATCTTAGGAAAACAAATAGTTAGCTACTTAGGTTTGGATATTTGCTAAACTTACAGCATATTTGAAACAAATTATTAAAAATTCCAGACCTTAAACTGGCATGCTGAGTTTTTGCTTTTCTTGAGCTTAATAGCAGCTCCTTTAAATACTTAACTGTTAGAGATATGAAGTGCTATGGACATTCTTATCTTAATTCCTGGAGACTTCTGGGAGCTTTTTGTCTTATTTTGTCTTTGGGAGTGGGGAAGGGGGGGGGCTGTCCTTTAACATCAATAAATTGTTCTTGGAGAATCAGCCCAACAAGGATTTTACTTTTTGCTTGCAATGAGTTACGAGATCTTGGCACCCACAGCTGACAATAAGAGGTCACTTCCCGCAGAACACCATCATCAACAGTTACCTGTACAGGACAGTTTGTGGTCCATCCGAGATCAAAATAAAGACCTGCAGATCCTCAGGTGGTTTGAAGTGTAACAATAATATGGTCTTACAGAACTGATAGTTCAGGTTTTTTAGCTCATTAATTGCAAAAGAACAAGTTTTCTCGGTTTCTTCAGTGCGCCCTGGTGCTAACTGCAGTGTGGTTCTGTGAGCAGCTGCCTCAGTTGCTCAGGCTGGTCAGATGTTCTTTGGCTTCTGGGAATTAAGCAGAGTGATGATTGAGCCAGAAATTTTATCCAGAACTGTTTATTATTTCTGTTGGTATTGGAAAAAAAAAATCCTTCATTAAGAAGCATAGAAAGCAAACTATTTTTTGTGTTCCAACAGCACATACAAACACCCAGAGGATTTGCAGCCCCATTATGCTAAGCAGCATATACATCCAGAATAAAGCCATCTCTGCCTTGGAAAGGTAAAGGTTTCTAGACAGAAAATCTGGCCACATGCAGAGAAAATAGAACGTACAAGCACACCTGTCATTTTTCAAGTCTAATCCAAAAGTAGTATGTGTTTTTTGTACACATCAAGTTGAAGTTAAAAACCTTCAGCTGAGCTGGAATCCCGCCTTTTGCCGAGAGGAAAGCACTGCTGTGTGCTTAATTACAGTTCTATTTGTCACTGTGCAGGGTGGGAACGGATTGCTCAGCTTTTAAATTTGGCAGGTCTTAACAGAATTGTCCTTGCTATCTTGAATAAATCAGTCTATGGACAGTCCTAATCTCTAGCAAGTTTGTCAGGATCTATTCCAATTTGGGTGGTACCACTGAAAGTTGACACTCTTATCAGGAGTTCATTCTGCTTTAGGGTAACAGAAGCCCGCATGGCAATTGTTTTAGCACAAGTTTCTTTCCCCTGATTTTAACATTTGTCTCTCACTCTGTTACAATGTGATATTTTCTAAAAGCTTCCTTTTTTGTGTGTGTGTGGAGGGGGGGGGGGTGGACACTGCTACATTGATACTTTCAATATTTTGTATTTCAGCATTTTTTCTATATACCCATTTTTGAGTATGTGGAATTACTTCATCCTTTTCCTGTTTATTTTTAAGCCTTTGAACTCTCATTTGTTTGGCATAATTAGAAAGGATTTTTAAGAATTCCCAGCTACTAAAATCCATACAGTAATACTTTAAAAGATCAATTAAATAAAACCAGATTAGCAAAATATGCATGAATGAAAATCCATGAAACATGTCCACCTTACAACCTAGACAAGCCTGTGTTGATCTACTTTTTGAGGTGACCAGGGTCCTTTTTTCCATTTGTCCTTTAAGAGGACAACTTGACCTTCGCAATAAGTCTATGAGCATTACCAGTCAGGGCTACCAGATTCATTTTTTTAAATGGAAATTTATCATACTGTAAAAAAGTTTCTATTTCTTCTTTTCAGAGTTATACTTTACAAATCAAGATATTCTTTCAGAGCATGAAAAAGCCAAAATGTGAAGCCAGTTGCATTTTTTTCTGATAAAATTAATTACCATAATCACACCATCACCATACACATCAAAAATCTAAACAGCACCAGTCACAGATTTTGTGCTTTTTTGTATGTGGTACAAAAAATGTTGATTCACAGCACTTTGAGCTAAATTCTGTATTCCTTACACTTAGCAGCACCTCACAAGATGGTTGGTGAGTTTACTCTAGACCACTCACAGCCATTACAGTATTGTTGGATGTGCATAGAGGGGAGAAAAAAAAGTCTGCCTGTTCAGAAAGAAAACTTTTAGAATTACAATTATGCAGATTATACTATAAGTATCACTGTAAAATCTCCATAAGAAAGCTAGAACACAGTCAAAGTTTAATACTAGCATTATTGTAATTTACAAGTTTGTATTTGCAAGTATTTCTCCACCCTATACACATAAAAACGTAGGTGTGTTGCAAAAGATCACAAGGCTGCTACACATACTGTGAATCACCCTCCCTTTTGCTTTACAGTAATTTAAAGTCTAAGGTTACAGCTTTTCTGAATCTGTAGACATCCAAAAAAATTCAGTGGACTACACTGAATGCAATATCCAGTTTTCTTGGGTTCCTTAGAAATAATAGGCAGAGCCTTACAAACCTATAGGGAATACCTAAAAAAACCCCAGTGCTGCCCACTCAAATGAACAGAACCTTTCTCCCAGATTTGAAACATTTGGAACAGCTACTCAGGCTCCATCCTAAGCATTCTTATTATACTGTAACAAAAACTGCATGATAATAATGACATGATTAATGATTAAATATGCTGGTGTGGGGTTTTTTTTAGCTATAACTTCAGGCAGAAACTGTATAGTTTAAAATATTCCTTTAAGATGTCAAAATACACACATACATTCACACATTCTAGATGGAGTGTTATTCATCCCAGACTTCATTACTAGCCTAAAAAAAAAACCCTCATAAAAGCATTCTATCTAAATTCTCTTCAGTGAGATGAATTCATGATAGATACTATTTCCCATACAACTAATCTCCTTATTATGTGACTGAACACTTGTGCCACATCCCCTTCCACATTTTTCACATCTGATCAATTCTGTTTGGATTAGAAGTGCAGATACTCTGTAAAAGAAACACAGTATTTGAGGCTTCATTCCAAATATATCTTTTCCTACTACTTTAGGTTCCTGCCATCCTCTGTTAGCAGAAGACCCCAAGGCTTTCGAAAGGGAGTTGTGTCTGCGTAGAGAGAAGGCTCTTAGCACCCAACAGTCCAGTTATTGGTACAAACTCCTTGAATTATTGGAAAAAGGCATGAAGACAAGGCAGCCCTAAGTGCTGCCTGTAACTCCTCCAGTGTGAGGTCAGTGAATCCTTCTGAAAAATACTCACCTTTCCATTGTAGAGGGAGAACACTCTATCTGTGGATTTTGATGTATCACTGTAGCCCTGTTGTTGATGCAAGAATAACTGCCTTAAAAACTTAAAAACACATTCATAAAAAGTGCTGTCATCAGAAATTATCTGAATGCCATTTCTTAACAGATATTACACATTTCTATTCCGTCCACGTTTCTGGGAGAAATAATCATCACTTAGGTTCAGATTTGCAAAGGATTTCCAACATCTCAATTGTACTGATTTCAAAAGTAATTTCTCAATGAGTTAGACTCTAAATGCTGTTGCAGATCTGGGAAATCTCTGACAGGCCCATGATAATACAACAGTATTTTCAAAACCATCTATTAAATTATTGATATTATAGTTGTGGATCTAATACTCTTACCTGAATGAGTAATCACCCAGAAACAGGCTTATGAGTTTGGGTCTTTTTATCCCTGGCTGTTGTTCTGCCTTCTAATCCTTTCTTGCAAGATGGGGTCTGGTTTTCACAACAATCTGAAAAAAGTTACAAATACTAGCTTTTTTATATTTTCAAAAGGGTGATAATACCAACAAAAAAAGGAAAAAATCAGATGCTTCCAAACCAAAGATCCAGGTGTCAAATATATACTACATTGTTTTGAGAGAGAAAACATAGAAATTTAAGTCAAAAAATGTTAATGTGAAAATAGTTTCCAAGGGTTATGCTTATGTTATCACTTTGTTGCATAGCAAAGATGTTCAGTTTACAGTTTGAGTTCTTTCATGAGCCAGCCCTGCTACGTGATTGTGAAAGCCCGATGGGTTCTGATTCCTTATGCATGATCAAGTTTATCTCAACTTTTAGATTTATAGTGTGTGTTGGGTTCCAAACATGCCTTTGAAATTTGCTTTCAGTCATGTGTTGTCACAATAAAACCCACTGTGCTTATGTGCTTTGATGATGGTAGTTGACCTTTAGAAAAAAATTGAGAAGCACTAACTATAAACCAGTACCTCAAGTATAATTAATAAAAAGGACTTGTAGTCTTTTACCTTACAAAAAAATCCCCATTGAACTCTAGGGCTGTACAAATCATTGATTTTTAAATCACTGTCTGAAAATAGGCACTGGAATTAATTGCTACGCCAGGATTGACCCAAAATGCATATGTTCTCATAACAAAATAAATGAAAACATTTAATTTAAATTTCATTTGGCTTACTTTTGGAGTTTTTAAGACCTCACAAAAGTATATTTTTAAATGGTGGATTTTAAAAAGATGAGCATATTAAAGCAAATTATTTACACCTGAAAACAACCTGCACTTTCAAGGTTCTTTCTGAGAAAGAGTCTGAAAATTTGTTGCAAGTTCACACATTATTTCTGTTGACTCAAGTTTTCATTTCTGCCCAGCACTAAGTAATTCATAATTCAGTTAGTCAAATTTAAGATGGTAACAAAAAAATAAGGTCTCCTTCCACATTAGCTTGCAAATGAGACAACCAAGTGCTCTAACAACATATTTTGGGAAAAGCAGTCATTTAAGTTTTACATTGCAAAGAATCGCCTCGCTTTCCTTTGCAGCACCTCTTTCAGTTCCTGTTGACCATCCATAACCGTCATGGAATATTTTCATGCCAGCCTTCCCACTCTTCACATAGTGTCACTCTCCTTAACACTGCACACGTCGGTAGCAAGAGGAGGAAAGCAGCCACTCCGGAGAAAATGCAAAGCAGCATGGAGGCAACATTACCAGCAGCTCTGTGAGGAAAGGTAAGGACAAAATGGTAAAAGGGAAGAGTCAAAGAAGAAGAGGAGCAAAGTGTCAAGTAGGAGACTGCATCATGCTGTTCAGGCAGGTGCAATTAAAATGGATTAGAACAGAAGGGCTAAATGCCAGAAACTTAGTCCCAAATGTAGCCAGCAGAATAATTCTTAAAAAATAACTGTGAAAAGAAACAATTATCCTACAGCTTTCAAGGATCAATATAGGCTATGAGTAGAATATTGACAAAGGTATTAATTGAATGCATGTCATATTAAATCCTCCTTTCAAAAACAGAGGTTTGCAAAAACAGTGTCTGCAATTCAATCTATTGTCAATTTAACCAGAAAGTGCCCTTAAAAGTTTTGACAGATAGAAAATCACAAAATGTCTAAAAATTAATTCATCTCTGTGCACTGCGATTTAAATCAGATCTTTGTTGACCACTCAAGAAAGTGGTTGTATACAGAGTCATTCAAAAGCAAAAAGGAAGACAGAGGCAGAAATGAGTATGGTTTTCTACTAGTGTCTTCCTTTTACAGTATTTTTTACATATCACCAATAATTCTGTGTTTAAAGATTCTGTAGTCATTTTCATTTGGCTGTGCTTGGAACAACTGCCCGTTTCCTTGAACTACCTACAAGGGCAGAACACAGAGATTCAGGTTCCTTTTGAAAATACTTTATATCAAAGGGTCAATAAACACAGAAACTCAGGAGTTTACTATGACCTAAAATATTTGTACAGTATTTTTAGAGAAAAAAGTGCTCACACAGTTCTCCTAATAGCAAAGTGGAGAGGTCATTTTGTTTTGGTTTTTTTAAAGGAACTTAAGAAAACTAAAATCAACAGCATTCCATTTACATCAGATTTAAGACTTGGAAATGTCCAGTTGGTCTGGAGAATCTTCAGACATAATGCAATGCTGAATGAAAGAGGAGATTTGATATTCTAATTTATCTAATGGCGAAGCAAGGGGTTTTCCCATATGCTTCCCCCAAATATTTCACATTTTTCTTCTAGGAAGTATTTTTCACCATGAAAAGGTAAATTGCATGAAATTTGAATTAAAGAGACATATTCTAATAGCAATAACCCATGCCAGGGTATGCATTACGAGACTTATTGGTAAGCCTTTCATTGAATTGAAGGCACTTGGTCTTCAGGCTGTTTCTTTGCAGCTTACCCAGGACATGCACCAATAGCCTACACACATCCATCTTTGTGGGGCTTATTACTGCTACATATTAATCACCATGGCAGTCTGATGTTGGTTACTAGTCATTCCCCCACAGCTGGAGAGGACTGAAAAACAAAGATTTTGTTTGCAATTAAAAAAACACAGCGTCTTCAGGGTCTTGGGAGAAGCACAATTTTTAGTCCAAAGAGGTGGTACTTTCAGAGTTCCAATTGGCATTTAATTTTACTAACACAAGCAACTTCAGATGCAATGCTGTAATTCTGTATTAAAAGCTGATCGCAAACACAAAACCAGGATAAATTGACCCTTACAGTGCATCTAAAAAAGGACAATAAAGAAAAAAATCATTCTTATTGCAAAAAATATGTTGAGATTTCAGTGCTTCAAGAGCACTCGAGGGACTCTGCCACATTTACTAGCTACAGTTACTTTCTCCATTTGCAAATCAGAACAAACCTAACAAAAAGGTGGCTGAAAGTGAGAGCGCACAATTCTTAGTCTGTATAAACTCACGCATCAGGTTGTGTGAATTCCTGTGCACAGTGTCTGTTACCTGAGACTTCTCCATGTTTTTGAAGACATTCTCCTGTATTGCCTGGAAAGGGTCGGTGTGTTACCTCAACCACGTCTGCACAATATGCAACACTAATTGCATTAATGGCTTAAAACATTTTCTTTGGCTGATGGACTGAAAAGAAGAACCGTGACTTACATGATTACTCCATTAAAAAATAATTTGATGTTTAGTTCATTATGGAGTACATATAAGAGCTAAAGCACATCTATTCTGGAATTTCAGGGTTCCTACAGAATCCTGGGTGATTTGTTTATGATGTGGTCATGATTGACTGTCAGTTACTAATAAATGGTAAATAAAAAAGTAACCGGTGATATTAAAGTACTACATTAGCTACATTGTGATTAAATTACAGTAACACCGCCAGCTATAAACCTTTATAGAATCTCCTCAGCCATGCAGTAATTCTCCTAACTATACTATTATGTAGAGCACAAATATTTCTTTGTAAGTCTGAAGCAATACATCAGGGAAGCATTTACTGCTAAAGCTAGATTGAGAGTAAATGCATCTTGGGTTGCTATGAATAAAGCTCTAGCTTCTCATTACTTTATGACAAGACACAGAAATTCACTTTACTTTTCATTTAAGCTTTTCTGCTCCAGTTTATAGATGTATGCCTTCACGCTTTTATTCCCTTCTCGCTTCAGCCGTATGTAATAAATGATTATAAATTTTCACATTTGACCACCTCTCTGCTAGTCTCATGCTTAATGCACAAAGTTAGGAAGCTGCAGGTAAAAATTTCACAAACACTTTTATTTATGATGTTGTCCTTGGTAACGGAAATTTCAATGTACTGAAATGAAAAGTATGATTAAAGGGATACGACGTCCTGACAAGGATAGTAGAGGGCAGCCTTCTATTTCCCACTGAAAATATATAATACTTTTTTGACATCAATTTCATAGAGAATAGACATGGGCTAGTCATGAAAAAAAGACACAAACATGATTCTAACTTCAGTGTTGTTCTGCTGTCTTAAATGAAACTTATTCCAGAAATATTTTGTCCAAGTTACACAGCTTTCAAGTTAAAGTCAGACACATTCTTTTGTATAAACAAGATACTGTGCAGGTAAAAAAAAAATTGAAAAAAATCCCAGCCTTACTGATAATTTTCTGCAAAACTTAAAAATACAACACTTTCTGTTAAGAGAGATATAGTCCTTTCTCATTTTCTCTTGTTACATTTCCTATAATTTTACAACTACAATAGGATTTATTGCTTGTAGCTTTTGTCTGGTTTTAATTCTAAATACATTTTAGCGAATGCATATTGTCCTGTGGAGCTCAAAATTTGCGACAGGCTCTTTACACTTTAGAATACTTTAGTACACTTTAGAAGTAGTACCCTAATAAGGAGTGCTTTATTTTTAATGAAACCCATTTTGTCTTCTCTTTAAAAAAATCTAAATAAAACTTTACAAATTGCATATAACATTAAGACCATTGCTCCTATTCATGGGTAAACGGAGGAAGTGAAATAACATTAAGGTTCTGTTACTAACACTTATAGTTTTAGATTACATGAAAAATAAATTAATCTAAAATCTCAAAAGTGAAATCCATTTTCTTGAGCAATTTTTAAAGTAAATTACTTCAGTCTAGTACTCAGTCTTATAAGTGGTACATATAACTGGCAGAAAATAATAATATCCTCACACCAAACACCTGTTAAAGTTTACCTTTCAGACCAATTTCCAATAGCATAGATACAAATATAAAACATTTTGAAAAATAACTATTGAACTACCACATTCCAGAGAACTAAATTATGTTTAAATCTATTTAAAAAGTATTCAGTAAGATAAAGCTTCCACTTTTAGGCTTTTTAAGGCAAATAGACAAACTAAGCTATGGAGAAGAGTGAGATAGTTCCAAAGTTCTGTACATCAAACATTGAACTTTTCATCCCCAAATGACTGTTTCAAATCCTGCTTGGATTGGCACAGAATAAAACTTGCATTTATGCATTAGATATTTAGCAATATATACACAAAGCTCTGAGTTTCTATTCATTGCCACTTGTGTCTGTGTACGATTCTCAGTGAATGGCTTCTTGTGATCAGCATTAACTGGCATAGTTAGCAGAGACATTAACAACCAAACTTTTCTTCTAATCCTGTGAATTTCATGGATAACTACCTTGGCAGAACAACTCGAGCAAGTTCCACCCTTTCTTTAACAGTACCAATGACTTAAAGAAAAAAAAAAATCTAGAAAATCATACTGGTATTAAGAATTTGTGCTTATTAAACTCCTGAGGCATTGTTTTCCAAAGAAGGGTTGGGGATTTACTATTTACAAGCACATAAACCATTTGTTCTGCTGCCGATACCCAATCATTATAAAAACCCTCATGAACGAACAGTCAGAACATTTTTCAGTTTGTGCTCATAACAGCATCATCCCTTTCTCAATAAAGGAAGCTACAAAGATTTTGTGACACATTCTATTTGCTGCCTATCTATCATACAAATCCCTGAAAAACACATTACGTCTTATGTCAGTTATTAAAAAAAGCCAGAAGTTATAATGAAAACAAAATTACTATTATAATTTGAATGTCTATCTTAATCCATTTCAGATTTACTCTTACTCTGAGATTTTACACCTTGATTTTTTCTTCTCCCTTACCACACAATTACATGCTACTGTAATTATTCCTTTTATAATCAGTGCCATTATAATACCAGCAATCTACATTGCTGAGCATTCTGCATAGTGTCCTTACTGAAGCACACTCTACTCTAAATGCATTTTAATATTTGCAGTTTGAAACCTGACAAAAACGTCCTTAAAGTAGACATGTGGGATCAATTATGCTAAATACAGCATACAGGTTAG
This sequence comes from Sclerurus mexicanus, assembly GCA_013396755.1. Lineage (NCBI taxonomy): Eukaryota > Metazoa > Chordata > Aves > Passeriformes > Furnariidae > Sclerurus > Sclerurus mexicanus. The sequence goes on from VWZF01006575.1 coordinate 1,163,709, forward strand.
AACCACCATACCACAGCAGAGCTCACACTTTCTTTTTAACTTGCTAATGTCTCTGACCCCTCTGTACAAAAGCACTTTAATCAACATTCATATATTAGATTTTTCTTAGCCTCACCATTTAACAAGCTGCAAAAAATGTTTAGCAATCAATTATATATATCAAGTTGATATGCTGCAGGACTGAGGGTCATTTAAGCTTAGAGCTACATGTGGGAAAGCCACATGGGGAGCAAACTCACTTTTCCCTTTTAAACTTGCAAGCAAAGGACAGCTTAATTAACCCAACAGAGAGGGTCTCCTCAGCCTTTCCGAAGCTCATTGTAAAAGCACTGACAGCTGTTCTTTTGGGCCTTAGGAGCATTTGCTTTATGTCTTCAAGTTTCAGCTGTGCACACATACAGCACCAATAAGAACTGTCACAATCAAGTGATCATATTAGCTAAATTTGATTCTGATCGCATGGCCTAATCCACTGCTGGAACAATAACCTAAATCTGGACCTGGCTACTGATGTCTGGTATGAGATATGGGTCAGTGAACATAAGTGCTCTATTTGTAATCATAAAAAGAGAGATAATGCACAGGATGCTAAACTATTGCTTTGCCTCCCCTTCATCTTATGAGGAAATTGATGGTCCATATTCTTCAGAAGGATAGGGAGAGGATGTGGCTGATTAGGAATCAAGGGTTTGCTCTGACTATGCATATTTTAGAGATTTTCTTCCTCTCTTAGCACTGTTTTCAGAAGAGTGTGAGCAATAATAGTAGATTCCCCACTGTTCAACTAAGGTATTGGCTGTTAGGAGAGAGGAATCTGCTTCATTATTTTATTAATCAAAAACACCACCCAACTCATTCTAAGGTCCTAGGCAGCTCAGCATGGTTTCCAAGACAGCTCCACCTACTCTTCTCAGGGTTCATGCACAGGCAAACTTCTTAGCTGTTGGAGAATCTCCAGGATGTCACATTCCTTTCCGAGTGTCTTTGCTAGTTGCCTGCTAAACTAATGCAAAGAACTGTAGCTTTCTCTGCCACTGTCTCTGACAGGGAGCAGGAGACTTCATTTTACAAGGGATTTACTTTTGCTAGTATTAATGCCACAGAGTCTAACTAGGGCAGTCACACTCTGCTCAGGACAAACAAACAAACAAGGCCATTTCATTGACATACTTTTTGAAAAGTGCTCATAGGACAAGTCAACAGTTAAATGGGAAATATAGAGCCTTGACTTGTTTTTAATCTACTGTAGTCTCAAAAGATAGTAGAACCAGAATTCTTCCAGAACCATGTATAAAATGAGGTGTATAGGGCACATACAGGGCATAGTACATACCTTAAGCGCATCCCAAGTATTCCCAGTGCCTTGGCACAAGCGCTGCAGAGTTAGCAAAGACCGCAGATTCCATCCAACAGACATTTTGTGGAAAGATCCAGGGAAATCTTGACAGATGGTAGCTCTGTCCAAAAAATCTTAGTTAGTAAGTATGGAAGTTCCATAGTTGTACAAGTTAAAAACTAAAGTGGTTTTTAGTTTGGAAGTAAGATTTTAAGAATAAAGTTTCTTGCCATGCTTTTTGGTGATTCTTAAACCTAAACTGGGTATTTGTCTGAATTACTACAGATGCATTGATCTGACTTCAACCTTAAGTTACTGAGATTTTATAAGACAGCAATAAAGCTTTCTTTGCATTAACCAGCCAAGCACATAAACATTTTAATGAACTGTTTTGACATGGTTCGTTGAGTAGCTCCTAGTCTCCTACAATACAAATCACTTCTCCGTCACACTTGCCCCTCTCACACAGGCTTTTCCTCTCTCAGCGTACAAAATGGAAATGGAATAGCAGTTCTATGGATATTCAGCAAATATGACATTCTAGTCAGTAAAAATGTTTAAGCTATTGTGTCATATACAGAAGATCTGCAGCAGTAGCAAGCAGTGAAATAGAACACGCAGAGAAATAAGGTGCACTGTAATCACCAAGCAAACTGCTCGGGACCTCCATAAAATAAACCTCTTGGAATCACCGCATTGCACCGCAAACGTTTCAGACAATGAACTACAGGGTTGCTGTGGAGTACTGGGGGAGTTAAATTGTCATTAATCATAGAACAGTCCATCTCCCAAACAGGTATTTATTTTATACTGACCTAAAGGTTGAAATAAATTATTGAAATCAGCATCACTGTAGACCAAATCTCTTTGGAATAATTAAATTACATTAATGACAAGCATTTTGGTGTGTTCTAGTCAACCTTTAAAAAGCAATGTGAAAAGCATAAAATATTTATTGTTATGTTTTCAAATAGACTTTATGAGACATTATGTATTTTTGAGATTAAAGATTAGTTCTAACACATGATTTAATAATGAATGCAAATTATAAATGAATATTTAACAAACCATATCACGTTTTATGTCTTAACATATCCTTTGCCATTACTGTGACTGAATGAGAAATGGCTCTGTGATGTATTGTCCTGCTGCCTAGGGCCCTAGTGTTTTCACCTTGATATGGCGTTTAAAATAAATTAATTTGTTAACATTTAAGAACTCTGTAAGAGTTGACATAAAACATTTATAAGTCTGTTTATGATTGAAAAAGCCATGTACTAATCAGATAATATTTATTGTAAAAATAATTTATTTGGCCAATTGTTCCATGAAAGAAAAGATCTGCAAATGTTTATTTCCAAACTGAGTTTAGGACTAAGTGGTACTAATGATACCATAAAGATGTTATATAGTGTTAATATAACCTGAGTATTAAAAACATAATGAATTTGCTATTTATGAACCTGTAAGTTTTACCTCAACCCTGGAATAAACTTCCGATCATTACAGGCCAGTTAATAACTTTTCTGTCTTTTCCTTTTCTTTATCCTTATTCCAGATTTTCTTTCCTCTTCATGGTCAGTCACATTTTTCGGTATTTGTAGAATGAATTAAATTATGCTTTAAAAAGCAATATTTTATTTCATTCTGAACAATATTTTGTAGTATTCTATGTGCTTAGGTGACAACACAGACTATTACCACAGAAAAATATTATTTTTGTTTATTTTTCATTATTAGTTTTTAATGCTATATCTATCCCTATTAAATTTATTTTGATGTTGCAGATAAAAAAAATGCAAAGAAATACAAGCTTCTCAGCTTCATAATTTTGTTCATTTCAAGTGGCCTAATTCAGAGTTCCTGTGAAGCGAATATACTACACACAACTTAAACTAAAACACAGCCATTACATTGGACGGGAGTTTCACTAAATTCTCCCGCAAGTTTTAGTGATTGAAATAATAAATTGCCTGTCTGCCAGTGCTCAACTGAGCTGACCACATAGATCACTGTCCTAATTTAATCAGCTAGGAATGAGACTTACAGTAAGTTATAACAAGAACCTGGCTCATAATGTTTTATATTTACATAGCACTCTCAATATTTAAAGATTAACGAAAAACATAATTGAAAAAATTCTGATAAGAATTTTCTTCTACTAGCCCTTTCAATTCAATATTTCCACACCCAAATACAGTGTTTAAAGAAGAGACCTTCAGCTATTTTGGGAAAAATAGAGCAATAAATTAAGAATGGAAAGAGGAGGATGGGCTGGGAAGGGTGAGATTCAGAAGGACACTATGACTAAAGGACAATAAGAAATTAATTAAAAATTAAATTATTACCATTACGGGAGAAAGAAATTAAAGAAAAAAAATTAAAAATAAGAATGAGTTTGTTAACTGTCAAGAGAACCCTTACCATAGCCATCCCTACTCTCTTCTGGTGTCTGCCCTGTCTGTCTGGAGTGCACTGTCACACAGAAATCTGGGTGCTCATTTGTTTTCTGACTGATTGTATATTTTCTCACATCTCCCAGACATTGCTGTCATCTTATTCCAGTCATCTCTCCTTAGCAATTTTTGCCATTATTTTCTTCACATTTCATTCTGCAATGCTCTTCCTCACTGCTGTTCTCTTGTGTTCACTGAAAACTATTTTTGACATGCAACCTCCTAAGACTTATCCCGTGATCAATTTGGGAATCACTCCTATTTAATATCCATCTCAGTTAGATTCTTTTACTCATCCACTGCTTGCTATATCTTGGGAAAAGCTGCTGCCAACACCAATTTTCTTTCATTTCAGGGCCCTTAAAAGAGATCTAAGAGTTTGCAGTACTACATCATCGTGGACATCTCTTCACATGCAGACAAAAGTCTAAGCTGAACTGGATGACAGACTAGCTTCACTCAGTAAGACAATGTTTCAATTCTCCACACTGTTGTTCATGACTCAGAAAACCTTTGTTCCAGATCTAAATCCAGGAGATAACAATATTGTTTCTCTTTGTCACATTTTTTCCCTCCCAGTTTGAATTTTCCCTGAAACTCAAACTCCTGTCAAACATTCTACACCAGTGTCTTCTCCATTTATTGACTGAACGGTTAATACAGGTGACCTAAAGCGTCATACCCAAGACAGAGAATTTAAAAGCCAACCAGCACGTCAGGTTACAATGTGAGAATTAAACAAACTTAGGTTTGACTGTCCATGTCCTCGAGGTGGTAGCATTTTCTATCAAGCCTGATGCACTTTTCAAATCTGATTGAAGTATCTTTTTGTGTTTATTTTTTTTGTTTGTTTTAAATAATCTTGGCTTTACTCTGAGAACAACAATCTACTTAATTCCACATAAAGATTTCCAAGGAAGATACATGGATTTGCCTGCACTGCCACACTACCACTATCTCTTGTCGAAATTCTCAAGAAGCAACAAAGCTGCACTGAATACTCTAATATTAATCTTAGGCCATAGTCAGTGCCCACTAAAGCCAACTGAGACAGTTCCACAGACTTTGGTAATGTTTTATGTGAGTCTCAGAGGCAGCCAATGACCACAAATCAGATAAGCAGTTTTGCAGATTCTTCTCTCTCACTCAACTCTCTTGAGCTCTTAAAACACTCATGATTGGTACAGCCTAATGAGCTACATAAGACATGTTAAAATATTATGCAGCACCATACACTAAAGCCAAAATCATGGAAATCACTTCACCTGTGACAACATAAAATTTGAGTCAAGGTTCACACAAACTAGCATCACAACATTACGCTCATGTTTCTATTATGTCCATTCTGCCGTACACGTCTAGTTACGATTTCTGCTTTGAAAATTAGCAATTACATTTACATCCACAGAAAGAGAAAGCAGCAAAATTTAGCTTTGTGAGAGAGGATCAGTAAAACTGGTAAGGGAGAAATAATGGACAGAAATCAAAGGGCTGCTTTCAGAATTACCACCTGAAAACTTAGGAACAGAGAAAACAAAAACAATTCCCAGCTGAAGAATAGACAAAGACGATAACCCTCCCATAGGAGCACAGCATGATAAGTAGCCACAGGGAGAATCACTGTGATCAGTCAGAAAGGCAGGAGAGTTATTAGCTTAGCCCTGAACCTCCTACTTAATGTGGGGCCAGTGGTGATAGTTAACAGACCCTGGCTAAGGTGACAAGCTTTGGACCTGCTTGAGGAAATCCAATTGAGGAGCAGCCATGAGGAACAACAAGCTAGAAACAGATGTTTCAGCTACCAGAATGTGCACACATTTAACCTGAATATGTAGAAAAAATATTATTTTCTATAGATAGTGATTTCATCTCCTTCTGCAGCTCAGGTACTGTCAGATTTCATTATCCACGGCTAAAGTACTTCCTTCACATTTTGGAATACATCTTAAATTCAAGCAGAACTGTTTGAGTCATAGCTACCGAACGAAGAATTCAAGGCACTAGATTAATATTCTGAAGATAATTTTAGTATTCAAGCAAAACAAGCCTGAAGTCACAGGAATACAAAAAGTTAAATTCCAACAGAGTTAAAATAATGACTAATACCCATTTAACCCAGCACACAGCATCAGGAAAGCTAGAGCTTTCTTTCAGCTGTCAATTCATATTTAGCAACCAAGGAGGATTACATGTTCACGTATCAATAAATACCTGGACTGCTGCCAAAATGGGACAGGACCAGGTTTGTCAGGAGGAGCTAATTACACTCAAAGGCAATTATGCCAAATACAACAAACAAAATGTCAAAAACTTAAGCTGGTCTTCTGTGCATCTCTGGGTTCCATAGCGTATGAAGGAGAATGCAAAAGTCCTGGGGGATGTTAATATCATATATACAACATATACTCATGTACATGGTGTACATTTTCCTTTGCAGTTCTATAAATCTCATTAACATTCATGAAAATTACATATGCACCTCAAGAGGAGAAAATGCCCTGATAGGCTGATTTTTACAAGAAATTTACTACTCTCAACACATGTCTGTTCCAGATTTCAAACACACCCCATTTTAGGGACATACAATATCCCTAAATAGTTTCTGCTAAATTTGTTTATGGTTCTACATTAAAACGTAAAATAAATACACTGTGTATGAGAGGAAACTAATACCACTGACTATCTGAAAAAGCCTATCTCTAAGCACACAAGGAACAGCTTTTTTTTCCTATGCCTTTGTTAACTTTTAACCTTATATAGTTTCAGATCATAAGAGTAAGGTAAGCTCCTCTTTCAACTTCCAAATTTTATGTATTGTAAATAAGTCAAAGTGATATAAATTTTTGTTCTCTCTTGCTGCCATTTCCAAAGTAAATAATCTCACTTTATTATTATCTTGGAAATACTAAGAAGTCCCTGGCAAAAGTTTTTTTCATACAATCATAGAATCCTTTATTCTGGAAAAGACTTACAATTGAGTTTAGTCCTCACTTCTAATTAAGGTAGAGTATGATAAATTACTCTGATATTTAACTGAAACAAAGCCAAAGATGTTATCAGTTGCCTTTTCTCCATTTAAATAATATCATGGGGCTGGAGGGAAAGGAAGGATTAGTACCTAAAATTAAAAGCTTCTTCAGAGCTCTAAATTCTCAACATTTGGATGTTAATGATAGCTGTTTTTTCAAATTACAATCACTTAGGGTTGATATAAGGATACAAAAATTTTTGTTAAATATAGCCTCATAGTACATTGTTTTTTATGAACCCAAAGCAAAAGTTTTTAAAAACATGCCTTCAGCTTGTTCTAAAAAGCAGTAGTTTTAGGAACAACCGGAAAAAAGGTTTCTTCATAGCATACTTCTACTTAAGAGAAAGTCAGTGATCAGAAGGCAAGGAATCTACCTTTCTTTTCATATATATTTATAATACTATTATTAGATTATATATAACTATATTGCAAATAATACATATTGTACATATTATATATAATACTGTAACATGTATAATATTTTACTTCAGCCACTTCAAGAAGCTACTACCTCCTTTGAGGTGAACAATAGCACAGTTTCCCTAAAATAAAACACATTTTAAAATAATGTTAAAGACTGGACTGAGTAAAATATCTGCTCCACTTGCATATAGCACGTAATTCAGTTTATTCTTTTCTCTTCTTTCTGCCATCATTCTCTTGAAAATGTTATTTCTATGAGCAAAGATTGTGTTTAAACAACTGTCCATTTTATACATGCAAATAACTAGAAGGTTCCAAACTTGAAAAAACGAAACATCATGTTCTAAAGCAGTGCAATTGATGTAAAAAACTAAACTGCCAAAATAAAATCAAGTCTGTAAAAAAGTTTGTATCGCTTTTTAAAGTTAAGTATCATTTTCATTACCATTTCCAGTATTTGAAAGTACAGCATGCTAGAGTGACTAAAATAAAGCTGGTATCTGACAGCAAAGATGCCAAATGCTGAGTTTCCTGGGAAGTTCAACCACTAAAATAACAATATGCTAAAGAATAGGTGTGCCTGCAGGAAATCTGGATAGATGTTGGGGTTTCACCACAGAAGCAGACTATGTCTGTTGTATACTATGAATTGCAGTGTTCAGTCCTGTATTTCTTTATTGAATGCTAAGCAGATGTTCTAAAATATTTAGAATAAAATATGCATAAATCACCATAAAAGTAGATGTAACACAATCTTCAACAAAGATGTGCTATGAGGACCTCTAAGAGCAAGAAAACCACTGATTAGGAAAAAGCACCAGAAATGAACACTTCCTAATTGAAATTCTCTTTTATCAGGATAATATACGAAAATGTAATAATAGATGACTGGCATTTATATGGTACTTCATGTACAATTCTCTACACTGATGAAAATGGAAAGTTTTCATTATTCATATGTTGTACTTGAAAAAGCTGAAAGATAAAGCATTCATGCAAGAAATACCAAAATAGCTACCTGAATTTTTGTAGCCCATGGGATCAGGGCAGGGGTAAGTAAAATCAAGACACATGAATTTCTACAACCATCATCATACGTGAGGGGTGATATGGTTAGTTAACACACCATCATTTCAAGATGCTTTGTCATCTCACATGCCTGTTTATAGTTGGGTCTACTTGAGGCAGTTTTGGCACACTCAGTTTCAGCCTATCCAGCAGTTCAATTCCTTATTTTTAATAAAATTACATTAAATTTAAAATGAACAAGGGAATCTTCTTCCCAGCACTTTTCTTCAGTAGAAGTTCAGCTACTTCCACACAGGGCAGCTGGAAGGCTGCAAATATAATGGACAGTTATACAAAGAAGTCACTAAGGCTGCAAAGGTTTCCTCTGCCACCAGACTGATATCCATTTGTGTGAATTCCAACACTTCTAAACTGCTTGACAAGCATAGTCATAAATGTATAATCACCATCAAAGGTGGAGAAATTAAAGGCAAAGAAAATCACCAAACATGCAAAATTATCTGGGACCACTTAGCAGTACACAGACCTTGTCTTCATGCACACCCCGGTGCTTGGGTTTACACAGTATCAGGTAACTTGCAAAGGAGTGCCACAAAGTTTCTTCTTTACCTGACAGGGATGAGTCTGTAAGACATTTTATTTTAGCCACTGTCAGACTGTACTCATCATTTCCATGGTTTTTCTGGTTCTATAGATGGCACTAGACTCCGATTGAAACTAAAACTTTTTCTTCACAATTCAGTGAAAAGTTATTTCTCAGTTCTCCGTTATTTATTCTTTGGGTGTAGCTCATCTGGCTTCTAATTTTCAAACACATTTTTTAAATTTCTATTTCAGTATTTCTAGCAGAAGACTCAGTAAGGATAAGATGATTAGGGTATAAAAAATAAGAAGCATCCCTATGAGATCCTATGTGCCTCTGGCAGGATCTAAACAATATACTTTCATGAAAGATTCCAAAGGATAGTTATGCAATGCTTTTTTGTAAGTAGATACAACTCACACAACATATACAGGATATCAGAATCATCTTTAATGCAGCAGGCAAAGATCTAAAAGAACGTGTTCTGGGGAAATTGAAGGATAAATATGTGATTGGTTTCTCTCTAAAAACAAAAATAAAGCCACAGAAGAAATGCTTTCACTGTGTAAAGGTAGAGGCTCAAACACCCTGAAAGACTGAGGGCCATTCCACCTCACCATGGTAAGCAACATTTAATGTCTTATATACAAGCTAAACTTATTTGACAGAAGAAATATCAGAGCACAGGGTGAAAAAACCCCACAAACCCCCACAGTACTTGGGCACCGTCATCTCTACAGTCTCTAACGCAAATGACTGAAGTGGATATAGAAGGAATCAAGAGAAAATGAATGTCAGCTCCAAATGTCCTTGCTTTTGTTGTGTTTCAGACAGACTTCTATTGTCATTGGGTGTGCAATCTGGCTAAGAAACCTTTGTTTTCAACTCTACTCAAGATATAATTTCCTGATTTAATCCTGTTTATTACCAGGATGAACATTTTTTACCCTAAAAGGTATCCTAGCAATATTAATGACCAAAACACTAATTCTTAAAAACACAGTAGGTCAGTTTACTGATGCAGATTCATTTCTGCCCCTAAATAATCACACTAAAAGTCCTCCTAAGAGATAAATGAGGGTCTCACCCACAGAACCTCCTTCCCTCAAATAAGAAAGTCATAATCCAACATCAAGACAGGATAATAACTTTGGAAATTCATAAAACTAAATCTAAATGTCTTCCTCGTACATCAGAAAAGGAGGATAAGTCTATTCTTACACCTCCTCTCTCCTCCCCACAAAAAAAAGGTATCTAGATGACCCCCCAGAGAAACCTTTCTTAACCTGATGATCTGTTGCTTTGACATCTTTGGTCATTATATGTTTCATGGAGTATTGTATTAAACAGAAACAACAGAAATACATTTCAAACCCAAATATTTTAGATGTGTATCTGAAACGCAGATGAATGTGTCTCACAAATGACTGGTGTGTTTAAAGTACAAAGTTGATTGACACATGCTTTCACTTAATGATGGTAATTACGAAGAATAACAACTCCAAGCCACATCTGTTCAATGTAACAATCTTGTTGTGCTATGCAGATTACATTGAGAGCTGTCAGAAATGCCAATTTTACCACAAATCATTTATAAGCACATTTGTAAGACAAGAAACAGATTAATAAGCAGCAACACTTTTTCGTAAACACTTGTTGAAGAGAATAAAAGCTGTTAGCACTGAAGGAAATGATATAACAGGGGATGCTTTCTCTATCAAGCTTGAAATAAGAAAATCACAGGAAGGACAAAAGTGCAGGCTGAATCCCCAAAGAAAAAAATCCCCCTGTAGCAGATCAAAATGTGGAAAACTCAACCATTACACTGCATGTGAACAACATATAATCACATTTTTTCTTTCATTTTGATTGGTTCTCACTTAAGATCTTCATTCTCAACAGCACTACATAACAGATAAACAGGGCATTTCAAAGTTGTACTGATTTAATATAGCAATTTCTTATTTAATTGCAGAACATGCAGATCTAAATTGAAGGTAAAAACACTAAATGAAGAAAACCAAAATCACTAAGTCATAAACCTATGCACTTTTTTAATCATATCATAATTGTAGGTGCTTTATTCAAAAGCTGTTTGAGATTGAGGGTCATGTTTTTTCTATAGCAAAGGAGCATGGAATCATAGGCACACAGACTCAGACAAGTCACTAATGTAACATGACCTTGTTTGCTTTTGTATGACAGAAGACACTACAAGATATAGCTGACATGCAATATAATTGTAAAATAAATAAATAGCATCATTTTTAAAAGGTTCTTAGATATAGCCTTCTGTAAAATATAAATAAAAATTGAAATAAAGATTTTTTAATCTCTTTGAGAAGCAATTTTCCACCAATGTGACTTAGTTGACACTAAATAATCAACACAGGAACTGTATGCGCATTTCTAATAGAAACTTCTAAAAATATCATCTTTTTTTTGTTTTAAGTATTTATTTCCAAATTGTCTAAACTTATTCTTGTTCAGACTGCCAGGGCAGATAAACTTTATACTATTTTAGTGGATCAGTTAGACATCCTGCAGATTTAGCCAGAGATGAGACCTCCTGTGTGAGTCATTTACTTTAAAGTTTAGCTTTAATTTGCCTGAGTTTGATCAAATTTTTTTTTTAGTATTTATTGATAACACTGCCTCAAGCATTTAAAGCATACAAAGAAGGCAACAGTTATTTACGAGACCCAAAGATTTTATAAAAAAAACTATTTACCATTTCAGCATTATAATCTACAAAACATCTGGAAAGAAAAATACAATTATTTCCATGCTCTGGGCTTATTCACTGTGCAATAAAATGAACAAAATAATTTTGTAACTAATAGGAGAGACCTTACAGAACACTAGGTCTCATATCCTGCAAACCACTCAATTTTGAGGCTATGCTCCTCAAATCCATGAAGTTACCTACATACAAAATTTGGTTCATGGAATGCCTGGCTGGAAAGTACCTCAGGGAACACCTGGTACAACCTTCATTTTTTGTAAAATCCACATACCTACAGTTTTCTTTTAAAACTGCATGACTCCTATCAAGCTACCTACCTGCATGTGTGATCACACAGGAGATCACAGCTGCCAATAAGGAAACCAGGAAATATTTTCAAAACATATTCAGAACTTTTAAAACTTGCATTTAAAATGGTCTATAAAATATTCTGAACTTTACAATAAAAAGCGGCAGCAAGCAGGATTTTAAATACATAATAGCATTGCTTTTATCGAGCCATTAGAAAGAAAATTAACATTCAGTGGTTATTTATTGCAACTGTCAAGCAGCAGCAGTGATATCTCTTAGCCAGCAGGTTTGCAAACTGAGTCCCTGTTCCAGCCAGTGTTGAAAGTTCTTGACTAAGGAGCCCACCTGCCCATCAGAATCATCATTTAGCTCCCTCTTCAGGGTATGGCACAGCGTGCTTCCTACTGCAGTAGGAAAGGATTCTCTAACCTAATATTCTTCATCACAACAAAATATGTAAGCCTGAGCAAATTTTCTCAGACGCAGCTGCTTCTATGGTATCTTGGCATTTGAGTAGATGATTTGCAGAAATTCCACTGGGAAGGAGGTACTTTAAAGGCTGCCAGAGAGTGTGATAGGGCTAAAAGAAGAGTGAAGAGGCACAGCTGTGACAGCTGAAAGCAGGATAAGCTGCCACTGATCTGTTTCTATGCTTATCACAACACCCATTAATCAATTCCAATCACAGCAGGCCCACCAACTAAACTATACTCCACCTCTCAAAAACTGACTACTCAGCCTTGTAATCTTCCTGAATAATTGTTCATCTGAAAAAATGTCAGAGGGGGACTGTATTATTTACTTCATTAAAAAAAATACTATTATGTTTGCATTTTTAAAAAAAAAAAAAATAAAGCAACAGCCAAAATATTCACAGGCTTTTCTTCCCAAAGGTGTTCGAAGTTTCACTTTCTTGATTTTTTTTGTGTGTGTGCAATTTTAAATGAAAAGAAGGCATTTCCCTTCTGCTTTCTCTAAGCTGTGCCATAGATGCTACTCTCAGTGAACTTGAGATCAACAGTAGACCTATAGGTTTATATCTTCAAGACAGCCTGGAATATAAATAGCATTTACCCTACCATTTCGAAAGTCTCTTCAAATGTAGTTCTTTGAAAAAAAAAAAATAGAAATACATTAAAGTTTACAGACCACACCAATACATAGAATGTACCAAATTGCACTAAGTGAAATACAAATAGATGTGTTCTGATTGATTGCAAAATTCCTATTATTTTTTATATTTTACTTTAAGAAGTTTACTTCCCAATGACATTAATGCTACCATGAATTTGAGTTTTCTTCGAAGCTAAGGGCTGATGGGACACCCCTGTTGGTATACATCACCAGCTCACGTGATCTGCAAATTCAGCAGGTTTTGAAGGAGTAGTCTAATCCATTCAGTATGTAAGCTGCAGTAATTTGTTCACTAGAACAAGTGAGTAGGCAGTTCTGTAATTTGCTTACTGGTTCACTAATTTTCTAGTCATTAGTGCATTTCACAGGTACTGCTTTCACTGGCCTCAGGTCTGTTCACACCAAAATGTTGCAGTTTCAGAGAACATAACGGCAGTGAATTAAAAGCAGAAAGAAGAAAATTGCAAGTTCCCCAACATATTAAAGGATAACATCAGAACACCTTTCCCCAGATTTTCAAAAGTGAGCCTGATGAGTGAGACCTCTTGGAACAAGGAGTGGCCATATCTGGATGTCTGGCCCCCAGAGCACTCTGTTACATAGAACTCAGCCCAGTGTTGACAGGCCAGAAGCTTTAAGCTCAACTAGGCATCAAAGAAAGCACTTAATCAGAAGCCTGGCTACTTAAAGCTACCAGTTGGAAGGATTAAGTGCACTTTGTATATCTCTTTGCAATGTCAGTTTAAAGCTTGGAGGTTTCCAGAAAAACCAAATAGGTTTAGAAGCCAGAGTCCCCTTACTATCCAGTGGTATCTGTGCATCCAAAGAACATGGCAGGTTTTGGACAATCTTCCAATATGATCCACCACTTGAACAGCTTTCATATTTATGCAGCTGTCACATCATTGAAAAACTGTATTCAGCCTTTTTATAAAAGCTGTGTATTTTAATAGTGGTATGGTTTCACAAGAACTAGGTGGCTGTTGTGGCATTTTACTAATTTCCAGAGAACGGCATTGTTATATTCATGCAACTTAGAGGGATCCAAAACAAGTATTTGAAGAGGATTGCTATTATTTACCAATAGTCTTCTAGTTGATCCACAAGCAAAAGAAAGATCCTGGCATAATTACTGCACAATAGCACAGGACATCAAACAGCAAAATTTACACTCATTTAAGGAAGCAGTAGTCCTCAATTATCACTGGAAAGTAATCTGCTTTACTTCTGAATTCTTCCCTTATTTAATAGAATGGCATCGGCCATCTAAGTGTTGAGAGAGGTCTTTCATGCTCATTTTAGATCTCTTTTACTACCAGGACAAAATTCTGAGAGATCCTATTGCTGTTCATGTAACATATATTATCGTGCAATATCATATGAACTAATTTTATGCTTATTATTTAAATTATTTTGGCAAATAGATGAATATGCTCTATGTATTGGCATTGCAGAATGACACAGTAAACATGATGAGGAAATTTGAATTTAGAATCAAATCATGTATGTTACATAGCACTTCCAACTGCTTCTCTAACCCTATAAAAATGTGGTAAGTACAATAAAACTACTACTCAATATGCATCACCTTCCTACCTTTTGTCACCTTCATCGTATTGGAGATTAAAGGATTTATTTCCCCTCCCTTGATCCCCCTTCAAAACAGGTACAACTCCTTCTTCTAGGTGGCATTTCTAGGAACAATAGCTTAGTGTAAAAATACTATCTGTATATAGGTATATATATTATAAAAATATATATATAAAATATAAAAGAATTTTGATTCTCAGGCCCCGCAACAATTTCCAAATTCTATCTCCCTCCTCCCCCATGTTTTCAACTCCAAAGTCTTTGGGACACAAATTTCCTCCACAATTGGAAATGCCTATCTAAATAATCCTTACTTAGCCAAATTTCCCAATACAGCCTCTGTAGTGGTGACCTAAAAACGCTTCACCCTCTTCATGCCGATCTTTTACATGCCGATTTTACATTTACACTATAATAGAAAAGTTGATGTATTTCTCATTTCTCATGTTAAAATTAACAAGAAAAAACCAAGGGGAAAAAATTCTGTTTCCAGCAGGCAAAGCACAGGTTAAGAGATTACAGACAGCATCAACTTAGAGACATGCATCCCAGAAAAATGGGGTATAATGGTGACCTGAATACAGTGACATTTAAGAGTACAAAAGTAATAGAAGACAAATCAGATGTGCACATGCATGAGAATGTGATTACTCCATTTATAAAAACATACTGGCACAGAAATACCTTGCATACCAGGTTTAGAAGAATCTAACAGGAACCTAACAACCCTAACAACTTGTTTCTAAACCACTACTCTACATATATATGATTTTTATTGTCCTCTTTTGATCTTAAAAACAGCACTGAAACTGTCAAAAAAAATGTGCATGATTCCCAGTTTACGCAGATACTCAAATGTTACAATCAGCAAAAGTGACTGCCAAAATAAAATAATCTTATTCGACACAAAAGCCAACTTTGTGCATTCAGAGTTATATTTTGAACTCTATAGTGATAAAAATACATCTTATTGTGACTATACAGCCCAAGCAGAAATGGAAAACAGAGCTGGTGCACTGCACTGTCTACTGAATTATTAATTTCCTATTGAAAATATCTGGCAGATGACTCCTTCCTTACAAAAGACATAGGAAATTAAGACATTTCATGAGAGGGGAATCTCTGCTAAGCAGTAATCACCCTAACACTGCGCAACTGTAAAAAGTATCAGCATTCTCCTAAATGCATGGTTCCCCCATTCTAACACCTAGACATGGCAGAGATATATTTCAGTCACAAATAGTCTCAAAGAAACTTCTCAATTTAGGTCAACTTAATTGTACCAGCCACAAGAACCTATTTTTAGGTTTAGCTGGTTGTATACAATGTTTCACGTTTCCAAAATACTGTGGTGAATTTCAATACTATTTACAAAACATTTCTTCAGATACTGTGAACAGATTCTTTCAAGGATTTCTTCTTTCATGTTTAGAATTTTATTTTCTTCTGAAAGCACCAATTACCTGAGAAAAGCTAACTATTCTGTTTTGCACCTCTATGCATTTGTGAAGAACAGGTCACTGTTGTCTTTACTTCTGTGAGAAGAGAATGCTGGTAAATGCCCTCCCAGGACAGCACAGAGCAGAGAACCATCTTTATTCCCTGGACAGCAGAGCCTACCAATACAGTGTTACCAGTGCAATGTGTCAGAGATGTGGTTTATGTACTGTATATCTTAGTGAAGCCTCATCTTTCCTGGACCACAGCTGTAAACTAATAGCATCTTGTCTCAAGCACAGTGGAAAGGGGCTATTAAACCGACAGATTAAAAAGGTTCCAGATGGGTTCTAGGTACTATAAGAGCAGTCACACATGTTCATCTAACATCAGTATTAAAAAGCATGGGCACGTAAAACTGCAGGGCTAACCCACAGGCTGTGCTCCTAAATTCAAATTAACAAAGCCTACTTTAGCTATTACTATATAACCAGGATGTTTGTCTGCACCCACATTGTTGTGGTTAAATAAGTTCCCTTACAGTGCTATAACTATCCATGCCAAGTGTGCACTACATTAATAGCAAAGTTCTTAAAACTCCTTATACACAAATATTCCCTAAAGGTTAAAAAATACCCCCTTAGCTAAGTAGATCTCCCTGAAGTTAAGAATCTATTTCTTCAATAGGATCTGTTCCTAAAGACATAAGTAGATCCTTGAGATGCTTTGCAACAGAGTTAGCAACCATCTGATCTATTTGAATACTTTCTCCCCCATCTGTTGAACGAGAAAGTGTTTCTCACCTTTGCAAAGCACTTTGTGCCCTAGTAGATGAGAAACACTGTACATTTTCATGCAATTCCAGCCACAGCTGCAGAACAGGAGATGGCTCAATAGCATCAGAAGTGGAGAAGACAAGCCACAGCTACTATGCTCCAAGTACATTAATACTCTGCAAAAAGAAATCCTGTCTTTAAATTTAATCAAGAAACGTACCTAACTTCTGGATTTCTTAAAAAAAATCCAAACAAACAAAAAAAACCACACCAAAACCAAACAAAAACCCACAAAACAACAACAAAAATCCCACTCCCAACTTTAGTGACAGACTTGATATGCACATCAGAAGATACATTCAGTATTGATCTTACTGATCTGTCTACAAAACACTAATAATACTCATTATTTGAAAAAAAAAGTATTGGCACTTTTATTCTCCCGAAGATGAGACTGCTTTACTACTGTTGCTTTTATTTCAGAGGGTTTGGTTTTTTTATTTTTTTTTAAGTCCTTTATTCCATTGCAATGCCACTAACATGCACACAAATCAATTCTGGAAGAATCCCATGCTATCAAGACACTACTAATAAAATAGTTTCTAAACCTGTGGTCTGAGTTTTTGTAAGCACAATAATTGACAAGTTGAATTGCTTCATGCCCATTTTTATGCTTTTATTGAAGGGGTGAGATTATGAGTAAATGCAGACTGCTCATTGAGCAAAGATTTTCTATCTCAAAAAAAAAAAAAATCCATCTCCCCATCTGATTTACAACCACACTTTCACAAGAAGCATAGCCAAGGCTGAAGAAAGACAAGTATAGTTTATCTCGCATCTTCTTAGACCTTAGGATACAGCTTGAAATTATGGTGTGAGACTTGTTCACAAGCACCAGGGATTATTTTAAACGGGACAAAAAAGTTACTAATAATTCTTAAATATTTAGCTTCTCTGAAGACATGCGGAGGTTTTCCCAATTATACTTCTCTCTAGTTCAATGTAGACATCAACCTTAATAAACCACAGTTTCACAATTAGAACACATTTACACCACTTCTATTTACAAAGTTAACCTGTAAAAACCTTTCTTACCTACCAGTTGCAAGATTAAAAATCAGAATTACCAAGTTCCATTCTGAATTTCATTCTCAACCTACTATGTGACTTGTGGGAGAGACAAAGAGGAATAAAGAAATCACCCAAGCCCCTGTGCAGTAAAACAATAGCTTATTTGTAGGCATTTTAGTAATTAGAAGTGCCTTAAGAATGAAGTTAAACAGCCATAAAATTTACTTTACTGGGCCATCTTCTTTCCTAGCTGTACATTCTCCAACACTAAATCTGAGCTATTAAATTTCTTTTTCTGTGCTATTCACGTGACAGGAAAAGTTATTCCTTGAGATTGTTAAAAGTTATTCCTTGTTAAAAGGATTGTTAAAAGTTATTCCTTGAGATCGTTAATATAGTTAGGCCCATTATTTTAGAAATATGTTTGTGATATTGACGAAAAGGGTTATTGAACTATATCACGCACAAGCAAAACCACATGGTTTGTTTGGGTTTTTTTTGTTGTTGTTTAACAGCAACAGTAAAAAAACCTTAAATTGTAAACTAACAACGTGAAAAAGAAGCGTAGGAGAGCAGATATTTTTGTATACAGTGACAGCTACCTTGATCATTACAGCTATGCTATAGATGCCATATACTTAGGGGAATACAGGATGGAAAAGTTGTTCTATAAGCTCCAGGAAGCCCCCGGACAGACGGATTCCTACAGATCCAGACAGCCGCGGGAATTTCCCCGGGCTCTGGGCCCGGCACGCCTTGGGCGGCGCTGCCATCCAGCGCCCGCCGCGGGAACTGCGCCCATCCCGCTTTCCACCTCCCGACCGGACGGCATGGGGAAAATAGCACCACGGCAAACAGCCACCTCCTTGAAACTACTCTTTTCAGGAAAGACGGGGTAGCCAGCAGAGCTTTTCTAAGACAAGAGAGGGAAAAAAAATCTCAAACAATAGAAGGCTACACAGTTTTGTTACCGTGTGTGTTTTTCTAAGAATGGTGGTCGTGGACAGTGCTGGCAAGTGGCAGAATGAAAACTGCTAGGAGAATCATAAAAAAGTGGTAGTAAGTGACAAACGGTTTTGGATGGAGAGTTACTCAATCAACCATGGCAGTGGGAGATTTTATTTAATTTTTCAGTAGAACTAAGCAGGGAAGTAGCCCAGTTCGCTCTGGAAATAGCCATGGGATGTGGCAGCACACCAACAAAGAACAGTGAGGGCTCTTGCTGCTGGACTGTTTTAGGGGTCCATAATCTAAAAAAAGCTGTGTCTAGTGCACTATATCGATCCCCAGACCATATGAAGCTCAGGCTCAGTCCTGTAGCATTAGCCACAAACTGTCTAAAGTGACTATTTTGAGACACATTTACAAATGTTTTATGCAAGCAGAAAACAAATCATCTGATACCCTCATTGCATTAGTCCACTGTTTATCACTCTTGCTACACAAAACAAACCTCATAGTGCTACCTAACAGCACTCAGTAAGCATTTTTACAGAGTAGTCTGGAGTCCCTTCTCCTGATAACCAGCAGAATTAGAACAACTAATACACCATTGCACAGCAGGTTGCATACCACCTTTTGGACTGCGTGTTACATGCTCAGCATGGCTTAAGAGTAGCATAAAAAGTATATATGTATTATACTCACACATCACTGCTTGATTAATCATCTTGGAGAGAGATTCAAGTGTAGGAAATGAAACTCACCTATTACTGGTCATAATCAAACAACTCAGCTGGCCTTCCATTCATAACACTAGTATATGCTTTTCTATTTTTATCTTCATTAATCAAATATTTAAACATATGCTTTTAAGAAGCTCTGATAATTTATGGGTAAGAAGCAGAACTGAAAGAAATTCCTTATAAAGGCAGAGGCAAAACAAGACCAATAAACTGAGTCCTACTTACCAACTTTGCTATCTACTGTTGAAGATGCCTCAGGAGCTCAAAACCAGAATCTGTTTTATTCCATTGTTACCCATCTGACTTTGCCACATTCCTTGTGGACAAGTATCTGATATTAAATATAATTTAATTTACATGTTTTAACTTCATATTTTATCAATTCACCTTATTTGTTTTGTCTTCTTATATACATGACAATATACAGCCAGTAAAACTATGATACAAACAAGCAATAGAGAATGTCATATTCAATTTGGTGCTTAAAAAGATGATTTACATTTTCTTTCCCTCTACCATGTATGTATCATCTTCAATAGCTGATGCTTCATAAAAACCATACTTACATGCCATTATGCATTCAGCTGTAAAGCAGGAAGATTTTCATGTTTCATTTACAGAAAATGAAAAACAAATGGAGATGGGCTGCTCCTGTACCTTTAAGATTTCTTCCTTGAACAATGTTCAGCTACTCTGGACCCCTTTTTGCCCTTCAGGACTGCTTCCCAAGGCAATCTCTCAACCAGTTCTCCTAAACAGGCCAAAGTCTGCCCTCCAGAAGTCCAAGGTGACAGTTCTGCTGGCACTCCTCTTTACTCCTCCCCATGAACTGTGACCTCTATCATTTTGTGATCACTGTGCCTAAGACAACCTCCAACCCTCACATCTCCCACCAGTCCTTCTGTTCTCAAACACCAGGTCCAGCAGGGCACCTTCCCTGAATGGCTCACTCACCGGCTGTCAGGGAAGTATTTTCCACACAATCCAGGAACCTCCCGGGCTGCTTCCTCTCTGATCTATTGAATTTCTGGCAAATACCTGGTAAGTTGAGTTCCCCCACAATAACAAGGGGCAGCAACTGTGAGACTTGTGCCAGTGGCTTATAGAATACTTCATCTGCCTCTTCATCCTGGTTGGGTGATCTAGAACAGGCTCCCACCAGGATATCAGTGAGGTGCTCCATCTCAGATTGAAAGATACCTGAAGTAATATTTTTTATATTGTTCTTGCTGTTGATGAAGCATTAGCTCAGAAGACCTCTTTCTCAGTTTGTCCTGTTTTCACTGCAACAATCATATCACATGAATGTGGATTAGATTCTATAAACCACTCCTAGTCTAGAAACCAACACTATTCATGAATATAAATATACTGAAACAACAAGAACAAACAAACAAGAAAAATTGAGGGGAAAAAAATTCAAGATTATCCAAATCTTTGTACATATACTGATTTCAAGTCCTAAAAAGAACAATTTAAAAAAAAAAGGCTGCTTTTTTAAAATATAGAAATATAAAAAAACCCTGGAACTTCAAAAAACAAAAATAAAAAATCCCAAACCCAACAAAACCACCTCAAAACCATAACAAACACCCCTTTGCTTGGGAAAATGTGTAAACCATCTCAGATCCTACCAAAAGCTCAGAAAGGACTTAAAATGCTGTCCTAAACTAATAATATGAAAAACCCCAAAACTGAAGAAACCAAAACTCTCCCTTACTATGAAATCAGAAAAGCTGTGAAGCATATAAAGCAACAACACTCATCTGATCACAGTATTTTAGCGTATATGAAGAATGAGGAGATGTTTCCCATCCAAAAATAACAGGCTGCATTTGCAGAGGTGAATCAGATGTAGTCTCCTCTTCTGCCTGCAGATGCCATTACGGGATCAAATTAAATCTGATCTGGAGCTTGCTGCATTCCTTCATCTAGAATTTTCAAGCAAGTACTACAAAAGTTTACTTATCCTTAATTTCTAAGACTGATACACATTTTTTTAAGAAGCATAGCTAGACTGCCCTTTTTCCTAAAAGTGCATTTACAT
Organism: Sclerurus mexicanus; assembly: GCA_013396755.1. NCBI lineage: Eukaryota > Metazoa > Chordata > Aves > Passeriformes > Furnariidae > Sclerurus > Sclerurus mexicanus. The sequence goes on from VWZF01006575.1 coordinate 1,185,344, forward strand.
ACATGTCCCAATACAGATGGGTTAACAGTGTCTGAAGGATTCCCATGTAATCAAATGCTCACAGTCTGAAGATACACTTCCTCCCAAGACTTTACTGAAGTGAACACGTTTCTTATCCTGAATTAGGGATAAAAATGAACAGTTTAGAACCTAATCACAGTTAGCTGGACTCCCATGGTTTCACCAATTTCCACAAAAAAGATCAGTTTGTTACATTCCTGTGCAATAGTTTAATGCTGCATGCTGCACATATTAATACTGAATATTAAAATGTGTAATTTCAATTTTACTGTCCTACTATTAAACAAATAAAAATAGACTCCAAATTGTAAAAAGCAGCAGAGCTGCAGATCAATAATATCAAAACCATTATGTATTTTTATTCATATAACAGTATTTTTAAAGTAAAGTATGGAATTGGAGAAATATCTATTTCTTATTAACTTCTTAAAACATCTTCTATTACAAAGAGAATTTATTCCATGGGTTGGATTTCTCCAAGTTTCACGTTTTCAAATGAAACTAGGGTGCAGCAGTTTGAACTCCTCACATGCCCAATTTACATTTAAATTCAAACACAGCCACCCTCCTTTTACATCAGTCAATAAAACCCAGAGGTCAAGTACATGTAGTTCTAATTACTTTTTACCTGCAAGCTGACTGAGGAATAGTTTTCTGAAGGAAGAAGAGAAGACATTAAAAGAAACACCAACACCAAAAAAATCAAGTCCAACAACCCACTCCCCACTGTGCATGTTCCTGACTGTTCACTCAAAGTTTTAGTGACATGGAGCTCAACACTGTAGGTTTGAGAATGCCAAAACCTTTCAAGACCAAATTTAGTGCTCTTAACAGAGGCATGACATTAGCTGCCATAGTGACTACGTTTCGGCCAACACCTTAAAACTCCTGTCTACGCAAGTGTGTGTGAATGGGCTCTATTGCTACCTGTGTCTGCAGATGAAGAAACAGAAACTAGAAAACATTAGCCAACAAGAGGCAGCACACATGCTGAGCTGTACAGCACATCAAAGTCTCACAGATAAGCCAACTTGAGCCTCCACTTCAGAGTCAGAAGCTCACAAGTTGTTGGTCCAGCCTTGCAACCATAAGTGAAGTGTGAAGGAATAAGTGAAGGTACTGTGTAAACAGTTACCTGCTGGAAGTGAATGTCTTAATTCCATTAACAACAGTTAATTAATGAAAGGTAATTTAATAAATATTGTTTTGATCCCCCAGCAGAGAAATTTACACCACCAATATATACTCCTGTGAAAGTAATTAACTTTGTGACCTACTAAAATAAAAACTCTTTTTCAATTGCACTGTTTTGGTGTCTGCTTTAGTTTATGGTTTAGAAGAAACTTCTGAGGTGCCATCATATACAGATCCTGTGTATTACCACTGTCTGCCAGAAGCTATCCAGTCCCTGACTTTACAGTCAGATCTGCAAAAATGCAAGATGGTGAAAGTATCTGGACCACGCTACACATCTCTTTATCTCAGCAATATTAAGGTCTACTTCACTTCACCACTGTGCCCAGCAGGGGATGTGGATACCACGTTCAAACACGCCAATTCCTGTGCTGACCTGGGCCTCACTCACCACCTATCTCCAACTCCGTGGAAACCTGGTAAAATAGCATACCATTCAAATCAAGTCATCCCGACATCTACCTGCTAGAATCCTAATTCCATGACATTCATAGTTTACAGATATACTAGCCTATAGTCATAAGTATACCTTGCTTTATGGTACATTGCGCCAATAGATTACTGGAGTCTCAGCTAGGCTGGCTGATGTATTAATGCAGCACATTGGGAAAGCACTGGCTCACTCTGATACTATATGGTCACCCTATAGATTCTAAGAATGAACCACTTCAATAGCGAATAACTGTAGCAATGGTACAGAGCTGAAGAAAATGCTAGCAGAAATAGATTTTGTTAACATATTAGTCTAAAATGTGAACATAGTATTAACAATGGAAATAAAAGAGGGATTGATGATACTAACCAGCCTAACTAGTCTAATGATAGGTCGACTGGGGACAGGAAAAAAACAAGTTAAAAAACCAAACCAAACAAACAAAAAACAAAACAAACCAGAAAAAAACCCACCAAACAACAAAACAAACAAAAAAAAAAACCAAACCACAAAACAAACCCCAACCAAGCCAAAGGAAGCTATTGGTAACACTTCCACTCATCCTGCAAAAGCTAAAGTTCATATGACTAAGATGGCTCTTCCAATACCTCAGAGTTAAAACTCTCTGAAACCCACTTGTTGGCATGGTCGCTTCTTCCTGAGTTACAGAAAGCCTAAAAACCCAAAGTCAGCTTGAGCTCCGAGTTTGTGAAGAACTTGGTTTTCAGTTACGGAAAGACAAAAAATTTTAAATTTCTCATAATACACAGAGCTACAAAATCCACTATGTTTCTTAAGCAATGCTTCCCATTAAACATAAGAAAAAAGTAAACATGATTAATCATCAGTAACACTTAAATGTAATTTTGCAATGGAAACTTGAAATAACACCACTATATTGACTTGCAGATACTGGAAGGGATTGAGTATTCTGACACGAATAGGTCCATGAGCACTCTGCCTCTAAACGTGTGCTGTTAATAGAGGAAAGTTAATGTGTATTAGTAGAGGAAATAAACATAGGTAAAGAAGTTTCCTGTTCTCTTTTGTTTCGTTTGTGAGCTTTAGCTTTGTTTCACTTGAGAAAACACTTCTTACTAATATTTTGTATTTCTACACTACAATACGTATTTCTACACTACAATACTTAGAACAAGAAAGCAATACTCTCAGCAACAAAAGATCTCAAAATCAACTGTACACAGAAGAAAATCAACAAGAAATTTATACTTGAAGTTGTAAAAAATCGATGTTTGGTTACATGATGCAGTTTTACTCTTTACAATTCCCATGCTTAAACAATTCAGAAGAATCACATTTTTAAAACTTCAGCCAAATACAAAATAATACATTTACATAAGTACAAATATATGTCTCTTCACTTTTACAGCATAAAAATCTGAACAACTGAATATACTTTAACCTTGTATCAGACTTACAAAAGCCTTTTACAGTAAGAAAGTAATTAAGCTTCATATCTCATGTGAGAAGAAAATTATAAGCTGATAGAAAAATTGTTGAATATTTGTGATGGTAGGACAAGAGTTTTAGTCTGCCTGTCCGTGTTATCTCCGATTCATTTTTTGCTTACTGCATTAAATTATTTCTTATAAACTTAGATAATAAGACACTTATTAAAACAAAAGAAATTATATTTTCAAGTCTGACAGCCTCCTAAGGAATTTTTTTGGTGAAATGTAGGGTACTTATCCTCATACAAACACATCATTTACTTTCACACCACTCACTCATTAATATTAGCAATAAATTTTGGGTTTTTTGTGCTATGTTGCTTTCCCTTCATGCAATAGGAAAGAGTTTCCTTTAATTTCTTGGTAACAACATTTTACACCCACTCTATCCTACCAGGTGAAAGCTCTAGAGTTTGTGTGTGTTCTGGAATCCCATTCCATTGAACAAATTCAACTTCACCTGTTTCAACCTGTCTTCCTCGAGCCTCAGTAGTTTCACTACAAACAGTTTGAGATTGCAGGGATGGCTGTCCTTGTTCAAGTTCAAAATTCATAATAAGGGAATCAACTAGAGAGTCCAGTTCATCCAAGTCCATAAAAGGTCGGGGGATCTTCTGGATAGGGTTGTTTGCAGAAGACAAGGTGAATAAACTGAAATAGTTGTTAAAATATCCAGCTATGACAGAAATATTTTCTGCAAATCTCCTGAGGGGGCTTGTGCTTCTGTACAAACCTATGAAAAACAGAGACAAGAAGAATCAAATGCAGCATTTTGCAAAGGGAAACCTTACAGGTCTCCCTCTTGCTTTACAGGTCTCCTGTAGTCCAGAGTTTACTCAAGAGAGGTGATAACCCAGCTAAATACCTTGTAACATTGAAGAAACAATCTGACAGACTTCAGTCAGGCACTGCTCCAATTCCAAATATTTTGCAGCAATCTTAGTGCTTTTCTTTATTTCTCGATACAGAGATTCTTCTTCTGATAACTGAGATACTATTTCTTTCTGTATTATTAAAGAGCAATTTAAAGAAAACCAAATACAGGACAGCATATTAACTATTAAATGTGCCTATTATGGATTCAGTCACATAAAACAGGCCAGTGCTGAAACACAAAATCAAACAGATGCCGAGTCACACAAGTAAGATAGCTCTGAAAAGAAGTACAAATTATTGACAGAATTAGAAAAAAAAAAGAAAAAAAGGCAAATGAAACTAAAATCCATGACGAGCTTGGCTCTTAGAAAATAGATGAAATAATCCATCCTGGCCTTTAATTCAAAATACCTCTAACTATGGCCATAAACTATTGCAGTAGCTGTAAGTTACACTAGCATTACTGAGCTTAAGGCTTTAAACTTAAAAGAAAACACAACAGGTGGTTAGGTTCAAGATGAGCACAAAAAGAAGGGAGATAAGACAAGTATCTCCAGAAATACTTGAAGTAAAATTAAAATCAAAGAGCTGTGAGTGAAAATGCAGTAGCCAGAGAAGTTAGTGTTCCAATCACTGGAATGCCGCTGAGGCAGGAAGTGTTATCATGCGAATATACAGAAGGTAGTTTCAATTCCTTTTCTTTGATAAATGAGTCCTTAAAATTTAAATGCCAGACTCAAAGCACAGACATTTTGCAAAACATTTTTCTTACCTTTCTGCAGTAAGAGATGTTGTTCTCAAGGAATCTGGCTAATGCCACGACATTATCCTTTAATCGATTTTGAATCTACAAAGAAACTTATAATTATATCTTACATTTGAGTGAAATCAAAGTACATTAACATTTTAAAAGAACAAGAATGAACACTGGCATACTATTTAGAAAAATACTCAAAGCAGAAAAAAACACTTCCTGCAACATAACATTCAATTTTTCAAATAAAATGCTAACTGGTAGAAAACATTAACTATATCTGCAAGATTTTAAACCCCTTAATATAGGAGGACCGAATGAACATATTTAAGTATTTGCTAAAGAAAGGTTGCCCTGTAATTTTGTATCACTGCCATTCTAAGTGGCAGTGGTAATCTCTTAGTTGATGCTCTGGTGTTCCCTTTCCAGCTTCACATTGTTGCACCAACAACAAGCACATACAGAAATCCTGCAGATCTTTAAGGAATCTGCTGCAAGTGAACAGCATTAGCCGGAAAGCAGACAGCTAAATTCCTTCTGCTGGAAACATGAAGCATTTGGGATTTCAGCACATACACTGAAACAAAATACTTTGGATGACTTCACTACTACGTGTGGGATTAAGAATAACAACATTGAAAACCAGAGTAGGAAGAAATTTTTGCTTTCCTTGAGAAAATTTACCACTCCTCTCTGGCTGATTTGAACCTTTTATCCCAGGTTATGTATTACAGACTTTTGAGTAGCAACAAATTCTTCAAAAATGAGTATTTTTATATTTTCCAACTCATTAAAGATATTTATTTTTTTAAACAGCCATAGTTCTGCAAATTTCTTAACTTAAAAAAAAGAATAAAAATAAAAACAAGAGGCAGAAGACATTGCTCAGACACATGTAAACTGCCACTTTTGGCCATGCGTGCTGTCTCTACAAAACATTTATTCAGAGGACGAGTGGCAGAACAAGCCTATAGCTCCCAGCATTAAAGGAAGCAAGCACACTATATACACCTAATACCTTGTTGAAGAACATGACAACCTTTCCCAATGTTTTCTTGGCATTCAACCAGGCTTTCTGTCAAACAGGCTTGCCCACTAAGTCGTTTATTTCCCAGGAGTACTCTAATTTGCCCACTAGAATTCTCATACAATCACAGAAATATTTTTGACTATGCTGCTTCTTACACATAGTGGAGAGTTAAAGTATAAGTATTATCTTCATTATTTACCACCTAAGTAAAATAAAAGCACAAAATAATACACTGTAGCTTTAAAAAAAACCTTTGTGATCAAGTGCCTCCAAAGTATAGTAGCAGTTTTTAATCTTACTTTCATCTCACCTCATTTTGTGGACATTGTCTCACAAGTTTTTTCTGTACCGTTCTTGCTTTCTCCTGTACAGTACCAATGAGAAACTCCAGTCCTGAGCCTACTCCATCATAAATGGCAAGTATAAATTCCTTTTAAAACAAAGGTTCAAAATGCAATGATTATAGAACTGCTTTGGTCTTGAACTAAACCAGATTTTCTGTAGTGGGCTAGAAACATAATTTGTTTTGAGCAAATTGTTTGGTGCAGGCCTATTCAGTCACATGTCATTCTTGGACCACTGGAGTTCAGTACTTCAGCCTCCTTTTCCTAACTTTGTTCAGATTTCTGAAAATTCAGTGTGGTACTTAAACAGAAATTACTGAAATAGAAGTATTGAATTCCAGTGAAACAGGTAGACTTGTATAATCTCAATGCAGATACAATCCTAAAAGCACAGTATTTCTTTGTCTTTATACGTGTAAATTACACAGATTTTAAAAATGCAGTTTTTAAGAAAAAAAATGTCAAGAATATTAACACATCCATTTTGACCATAAAAATTAATGTACTATATACTATATATACTTAATTCAGTTCATGAAGCTGTTATATTTAACAATTTGCTTCTGAGCACAGTTACTGATAAGTGTGACATCAACATTAAAATTACTATTCATAATTACTATTTCTAATAAACATTTTTTCACCTGTACACTAGAAGAAGGAATATTGTTCTCTTCAGAAAATGATATATCAGCTGTTGTGACTACTGCCAAGTGTCCTATGTATTTCATTGTTTGTTTTACTGTTTGGTTTACTTTGCTCCATGCTTCTGTTACCATCGAGGATATATCTGAAGAACATCCCTGAGAAACAAAGGCATATTGTTCACTGGAGTTAGAAAGCACCTGTGGTCAAAGAGCACACACTTTCTATAACACAAGAGTTTGTAGCACACAGTAGTTTGAGGCATTTTTAGCTTTACACCTTCCTGCTTCCAACGGCTTATCTATCACAGCTAAAAGAGCATGCCTTGCAACCACAGGGAACAATGGTACCATTACACTACATAGTTAAAATAAAAGAGCTTCACGAGACTGTCACATGAACAAGACTAATACTCACTGGCCACTGGTTTGTAAGTTTATAAAGAGCAGAACCGCACAGTCTAAACTAGCACTTGCTCTTGTCACTGTGTATTTTACTTTACCCTTCCATGAGTAAGGGAACCAATGCTGTTGTCAGTGCCTGGACACAGGAAGATCTGCATTACTCTCAACTAGCCCATGAAAGTACCAGTTTAGCCAGACAAACACACATCCCTGGACATTAATCTTCCTTAGCTGTGTTCATTTGTCATCACATGCACTGGACATTTAAGTGTTTTCAGCAAATCTGTAGTAAAGACTGCATTAATGCGTAGAAGTTCCCTATACACAGATGAATTCTTTAATATGCTTTACCTGCAACAATAACTGTAAATAACCTCCCAAGTTCTTTATTTCCCGTTTCATTTCTTCATCAACTTTTATAGATCCAGGACACTTTGGGATATTGTTAAGCCAGAGCTTGCTTAGAACCACAATCTGGTCAAAAGCAGAGATAATTCTGACGCTGTAGGACTGAGCAGCACGATCAAGATTGAAAACTACAAAAGAAAGAGATCTATGAGATCCACCTCCTTTGCAAATGAACATAGGAATGTTAATTCTTGTGACAGACAAACATACGAATGCTTGTACATCTGAAAGGCAAGTCATTAGTGATGTTTAAACTGTGAGGAAAACGAGACTTACGGTTTTCTTGACATTCTTCATCTTGTTGTTCATAGGCTTTTGAAATGGCAGACACTCCAGAAAAAATTATAAACAAATTAGTTAGGAGACTATCTGCTATGCTTTTTTCCCCTTCGTGATTCTGTTCCAGTAAATCTAAGGCTGAACTTATAGATTCCTTGCAAATTCCAGGAAGAAACAATTCAGAAAAACTTGGGCATATGCTGGACTTGTTCTGTGAACCTGTAGGATGTAAAAGCAAAACATACATTCAAGAAACTCTTCACAGGCATGAGCAGTCATTGTGTCTAAATAGTAATGACTATTTAATCTTACCATTCACCTACTCAAGACTGCAGGTCAGAAAAAATGCATGTACAATGTCCTAAATACTTTTGAGATTCAGTTAGTACAAAGAAAAATTCCACAGTGAAACTCTTTAACATGAATACATCTGTTTCAACAATCAAATCTACTGAGAAACGGAAAATAACAAAACCCAGCCAATCTAAAATAACTGAATGCATAAAAATATTTGGAAGACTGAAGTATCATGTATTTCAGAAAACAAGTTTGTAAACCCTTGCAAAAAGCTTGGGGAAACCTCCGTAGTCGAATGAAGAGCAACAACTCAAGCAAACAGCGTCTTCAAATTATTTTATCAGGTTTCAACCTTTTTCTCCAGTTAACCCACAGAATTACGTTTTAAGTACATTTCTTAAACAAAGTTCATAAAGGACCGATCAGGAAGTTTTCGCCCTAAGAAAGCATAATCAAAAACATAAAACCCCTACTGTTAACAGCTTGACATTACAAATTTGAAGATATCACAAAAGGGACATTTTTAATTTAGCATTCCAGCCCACACTGTATTTTTTAAAAACTATTACAAGTACCCATGTTTTCTGCATTTATTAGGTTCAAATTCTCAGTATGAAATGGAAGGTGTTCTGCCATATGGCAAGTACCTAACATACAGGAAGTCTGCATATTCTGAATGGGTTGCAGTTTTATCTCAGACAAACATCCAGAAATTCTCTTGTTCTTCATGAAACTTCGACTTCTAAGAAAGGGTGATAAAGTAAAAACATGAGAAAACTTTAAGAGAATCTTTGTACCCACTGAAAGTTCCATTAATATTAACAGACATCAGACAACAAAATAAGCATCTACTTTTCATTAATGGAACTTCTGAACACAGCCAAAACCAGAGTGAAAGCAAATCAATATAGCCCGTAGAATGGATCCTACATACTTTCTTTAGGCTCTTGCTTCTGTAAAGGGAACTTCATTCCCTATACCCATTTTTAACCTAATGTCTCATTCTTGGATTATTATAATCCAGAACTAATTGTCAATGACCATACATAAAATCCTCTGGCACTGATCAGACATAAATTGCATATATGCTATGCCTGACTTCAGAAAAACTGCTGTTATATCTACCAAACTGCTTCCTGGACATGTAGTTTTTATCAGCAAGATATTGCACACTAACACATATTTTGTAAGTGAAGCCAGTAAAGCACAATAAGGTAACATTTAGTTTCAACTTTGCCCTCCTCATCACAAAAACAAATTTATGGATATAACTTTGATGTCATAATAAAACAAAAGAAGAATTAATAAATAAAAGACTGTAAGTGACACAAAGGGATATTTAGATAAGTACACTATTTTTGCTGTGTTTTAAGTACAGAAGAGAAGCTACAAATTAGTATTACCTTCTTCTGGAAAGAGAGGAAACTGAGGTGTCTGAAAGGTCAGGTTCCCACTCGTCAGCAGGATCATAAAACACATCAGCAGCTTTATTTCTATCATTACTCTGAAAAAATAAAGAAAATACAGGGAAGGAGGCAGGTTAAACAGAAGAAAAGTGATAAAGTATTCAATGTGTGGACGAAGACAACACGTTCTACTAACAGGAGAAGAGTATCTTTAATAATTTTGCTTTTATATATATATATACACACACACGTATGTATATATAAAATAGAAGATAACTGTCAGCCAACTTGAGAACAGACTTAGCCAAGATAAACATTTAGTGAAGACCCCAGACTACCCAACATCTGGGACAAAGGAACAAGTACAAAACTTGTTCACAGCTCTCTCTACATGTCAGATTTAAAGCTCTGGGCATATAATTTACAATTTTTATTTCTTTTTATATCTCTATTTGTATAACAGTTTTAGCAATAGTGGGTTTTTTTCAGGAAATGGAATTTAGTCTCTGATATTGTTATGATACAGGTTTTTAGCCACTGGAAATACTCACTTAATCATATCACAAAAGAATATTTCCTCAATTTTTTTTTTCTGACCTTTCTTTGATGGCTTCTTCTTCAATATCATCTTGACAAACATTTATTTCAGATATGTACTCATATACAAGAATTGATTCTTTCAAATACAACTTAGTTCTTTAATGAAATGAAATTATTTTCCAAGGTAAGAATAAAGAAGCATTCTAAAGTGTAAAAAGGCTTCATATTTTTCCCTACCAGCACCCTTCAGCACTCCAAAGTTGAGATTTCTTCCTCTGCAAACTCCAAATATGCTCTTTATGCCAAATGTAATTTGCAAATATCCAAATATATGTTTACATATTACTTGAAGCAACGTCTACTAATTTTTTAGTAACAATTCAAACTAACTATAACAGATACTGGAATGAAAAGAATTTATATAATCAGAAAAATCACCAATTCAAGCACAGAGCAAATGTAGACAAACTGTTCTGTATATCTAAAATTCATTTAAAAACTCTCACTGAAGAACCTAAAGCACAGACAAAATTAACTACCAAATTAACTTGCAAAACCAAAGAAAAATAAATAGAACACAATAGCGAAAACTCAAATAATACCTTTAGAAAGTTAAATTCTTTTTATAACAGAAAAAAAATTGAACCACTGAAAGAACCACAAAGCAGTCCTTGTTTTGTTGCTCCTTACTCTGTACACAGAATGACCTGAATGAAGTCCTTGATTTCCATCGTCCTCTTTCTGAGGGGTAAGTGCATGTACTTGTGTTCAGTAAAAAACAGTCATGTGTCTTGGTGTTTAAGATCAGATAAAACCCAAGGAAAAACTAAGTTTTTCCTTCTGTATGGATTACCAAAATGTTCTCTTTGACCAAATATTACTGATTATTAGTAGCTATTCTTCAGTTGTTACTGACCTCATACAGTTCTTTCATTGCTGCTAGTTTGCATTCAAATTTCTCTAGGCTCCAAAAAGTCGCTATTCTCAGCTTGAGGTTACGGACCTGCACCTGAACAGAAGACACTGTTCCTGTTTTATCATCAATTTTGTCATGCCTAAAATTTGAGGGTTTAAAAAAAAAAAAAAAGTCAAAAATCAAGACAAAACACATTATTCATACTGGAAAAATAAAAATGGTACTTGTTTATTATACAGGGAATAAAAACATGATACAAACACAAATTTCTTGAGACCTCATGTGTCTCACAAAAACAACATCAGTTAAAATTACTTTTCTGTATAAGAAAAAAAGGAATCCCTGCATTCAGAGGCAGAAGTAGATACTAGAACACAAATTCCTGGCACTCAAGAAACTCTAAATATATGCTACAGAATTCTACTGGCAGAGCTCTTGTTGAAGGATGTGAAAAGCAACATCTGATAAAACCAGTAAAATACACCCCAGAAAGTCCTACCTCACCTGCATTTACTGTAGCAATTGTACTAAATGATACAGAGTGTCCTCTGCACTAATACACTTCTGTTCACGTTAAGAGCACCTGAACAATATACAGGTCCACTTCTAGAACACTCTTCAGCTACAACTAACAAGTAGCACAGTATAGCAAGAGATCTGTGGAGTGAAACAACTGGTCTCAAAGGCTCAATATCCACTGATGTTTCACTTTGAGCTATCCCTGTTCAGACCTGTGAACTGAGCACCTCCCGGTGCCTGGCACATAACCCTCTGTTTAGTTTTGTCCTGAAGGAATACTGTGCTTTAGGACCACCTCAGCATGTGAACCAAAGCACGATGGACATGGGCATCAGAAAATTCACCTCCAAAGCACACTCAAGCCAAAATTAATTGTTTATAGACATACTTCAAATTTTGATCTAAAATTCACATTTGTAATTCACATTTCAAAGTCCTAAGGCTCAACTACACACTTAACTAAAGCTAGTTTGGAAAATTCATTTATCATATCCAATTTCATAAGATTGTTAAAAGAAAAACCAACAGCTCCCTGCACATCCAGAATCCACTGTCCAATTATAAATGAAATTATATCTACAACCACTTACAATTAACTAACTCAGATACTCACCTGCAGAAGACAGTGTTTTTCCCTAACTCATTACTAATGGTGTTGGCCTCTTTGATCATCACAGACAGCTTCAGTGACTTCCAATTAAGTGGAACTAATAAAGAACACAGAACATAATAATTAAGTGGATCAAACAATGCTATACAACAACTTCAGGGTTTAAAAAAGGCAAAAAAAGCCACAAGCAAAAGCAACGATAGTTCCATGAATTCCCAATACATTGGGAAAAAATGACCTTTCCAGGCAAGATAACCCTTTTAAAAGGTCAAATAAAGGATATTTCAGAAACACAGGCATAAGACCAGACACTATATATTAATCTGAGATAGAAAACTAAACAAAATGAATTCTATTACTCCAGTTTCCCGAATGAGTTAATGTCTGGCCAGTTCAGACAGAAGAGGAAGGGCTTTTAAGTCATTTGGATAAATACAGACTAAGTGTGTATCTACCTAACCACCCTGGGTGTGATTCAAACGGAGCTTTTAACAGTCTGATATACACAGCTTATGAACAGAAAGGCTCAAAACAACCAAAAGGCTCCTCTTGTTTGGGGATGTGTTAGTGAAACAGAAAAAGCTCCTGCATCTGTATCCATGGCCCAAGCCCAGTGAGCAAAAGAGAAGTCAACATTGTCTTTGCTACATATATATATACTTGTCATTGTTTTATTCCCACTTCCACGATTCTTCTGAAGGGTGTGTATTTCTTCAGCAATCTTCTGCTTCTCAGCTTCCAGAGCTTCCAGTATCTTTGCATGACGAATGGTATGATCTTCCAGAGCCTGGCAAAAAATGGACAGTGATTGGAAAAAAAAAAGAAAAAAATTAGAACTCTTAGTGCTGTTTACTGAAGCTAAATTTTTTGTTTCTGTCATCTTAAACTCTCAGAATTAAATTGATACTAAATATCTGCTGTACTGATAGGAACTTCTTAATTTTCAAACTGACTTTTTTCTGGGTTTGCTTAGACATCACAAAGCTTAAAGTACTGCGTTGAAAAAAAAGAAACAGTTTTTTAAAAAAATCAAGTCATATTTGCTGCAGCAGTCAGATATATATGAACACCAGCCAAGAACACTCAATATTTACATAAATGCCTGGAGTAATAACTTCTGCCACAGGCAACAGTCGCTGAAGTTTGGTAAAGGAACAAAATCATCCACGTTATATAAGAAATAAGGTCAACATTAGTTATTCCTCAAGGTTAATACAACATCATACTCAGAATGCAAAAAAAGTATCGGTTCTTCTGTGTAAAGTCATGCAAAATAAAAATACTTCAAACCAATTCCCTTACAGTAATTGGTTTTTAAAAACCAAACAATGACAAAAGCCACTCCAAACAAATCAGTTTATTGCCTAAAAACCGTTTTTTTCAAATTACCTGCTTAGTAGCTAAAGTCTCCATTTCTAAACGCTTCTTATTGAATTGTAGTTCTAGCTCAAGGTTTTGCTTTGCCTTCTCCAGCTCCTGTATTTTAGTTGCAGCTTTTTGGTTATTCAGTTCTTGGATTTGCTTTTTACGAGATTCTTCTCTCTAATATCAAAAAGGAGAGATGAGAGGAGCAAAACTGCTTCTACAGCATTTCTGAACCACTCCTTACGCAGATATTTTCACTTCCAACACACTTAAAACATGCAGCCCCTGTAGCCGACACAGCCCAACGACAGCAATGAAAGGTTATATCCTACATCACAGGCATAACATTGTCTTCTATAGACGACTTAAAAAATAAGATACATCATCATCATTATTTTACCATTATGTACATTCTATTGTAGAGGTGTTGAAACAACAACAAAGTAGCGTGCAAACTTGGAAAGAAAAAAAAGCCATATTAAGTAATATACTGTAGTAATTTAGATGACTCATGAAATAACTTAAAAATTCTGTATTTTTTTTGCATACAAGTTACAATTGCTGGAATAACTCTGAAGGGATACCTAATTTACAACTTGTGTTACTAAGACCCCATATTTTTATTTTTTTTTTTTAGGAGAATGAGGCTTACCATTCTCTAAAACACTTGAAATATGCAAGACACAAAAAAAAAAAAGACAAAAATCCCCCCACCACAAACAAACCAACCCCAAACAAACAAATATAAATAGGAGAAACTGTACTATGTGCATATTTTACGTAATGATGCAATGGCAACTTACCACCTCTGCTTCCAGTGATTTTATTTTGCTTTCATAAGCTTCTTTTTGTGAGGTCAGTTCTTGTTGAACCATCTCTTTTGCAATTTGGACACTTTGCATCATTTCTTCCTTAGCTTTGAGCCGTGCCTCTTCGATTTCCGATTCAAGACTGCAAGTATCATACATTTAGAATGCTGCCTTTAATCTCGTATAGGCTGCGTAGAGATTATCAATGTTTTTTCCTATCATGAGGGTTTGTTTAGGCTTTTTTTTTTTTAAAAACAACGATCACACTTTAACTATTTTTAGATTTCATAGGGAAAATGTAAACACTCGTAAATATGAAAGACATTCCAGAGTTTTTAAGTCCACTTGATTTCTGTTTTTGCTCTATTACATCACTATACAAAACTAAGAATTGTAATGGTAACCCACTAAGTCACATTATGAAGCAACAGGTCAGTAACTCTTGCACTTTAATAACTCCCAGCAATGAAGCAGGTACAAATAACACTTTTCTGTCTCTCCAATCCTCCATCATCATATAAGATTAAAGTTATAACTTTGAGCTCTTCTATTTTTCCTAAGGCATTTACTTTTCAGGCTTTAAAACTCCCTAAAACATCAGAAGCAATTTTCAGACTAGTCATATCCTTGGAGAGAAAGACTACTTTGAAGACCGCTGGAGCTCAGTGTTTCTTTAATTGGTGTCTACATTCTTGACAACTGGACTAGGTTGTAGTGATAGACTCTTAGAGGTACACTTGCATTTCAGCTAAGTCTGGGATTTGCATTTCCATTATAGAGTTCTATTTTCCCACTTTCCCTTATTGTGAAATAATTAAAATCCTTCAGCTATTTCTTAAACTAATTGCATGGTAGAATTAACAATCGAATTTGTCTTCAGAACAAGAAGAATCAATACTTACTGTGCTCTCTGTGCAACAAGCAGCTCATTCTTTGCAAACTCAAAATCTTTTGGACCATCATGCAAACACGTAGTCCCACAGGAAGGTGTTTTAACTTTCTGAACCTCTGCTGGATGATTAAACCTGAAATAATGGTCTCCCCCAAGGATCACTCTATCACCCTGTTTGGAAAGAAAAAAATTCTTCTAAAACTTTAGATTTATAAGCAAATTTTCAGTGCTTATAACACAGCAGGCAGAGCTAGAAATCAAAGATCATGAGACAAATATTTACAGTTACAGAGACTTCTAGGAAAACCTGCAGTCTGAAGCTGAAATCTTAAAGCAAAGAAATCCACACATGCAGATATTACTATCACCAAATCAGTTACTTACATGATGCAGAACTGTTGGGTCCGAAATACACTTCCCATTTACATATGTCTTTGCTTCTCTCAGTGGAATAATACTTACTGTGCCAACAGCATTTTTTATAATACTAAAAGAAAGATTTGCAGTATCAGTAGCTCATAATAACTGCAAGTAATATTTCTTAATAGACTAAAATACATGCTTTAGATTGTGTTCTGTTATTGTCTTTCCAGATGTGCATTGTCTTCATACTATTTAATTATAACACGCAGTTAAGAAATGACAACCTATATTTTGGAAGAGAACCTATATTTAAATTTAAGAATCCACTGCTAAAAAATTACTGTAATACCTAATCATCTGGGCATTCTTTTCTAATGCTTAATTTCCCAACATACCCGCATCTTTCAGGTTTTTAGTCACTGATTAGTTAAGTTTCTTAGAGCATTCTGTCTGGGATCAATTGCACTTTAAACAATATTCCTGCAGTATGGCGAAGTTGCTCTGTAATTTTATTAAAGTAAGTACAGTAAAGGCATTTCACTTTTCTACTGAATTTAATGTGACAGTTACCTGTCACAGAGCATCATTTGATCAGGTCTTATTCACGCAGAAATGCTGTAGAAGAAAATTTTGCTACATGAATGAAATAAAGAAATTAAACTACCCCAAGTTAACAGATATTTAGAGGGAACAGAAGGAAGTTGCCTTAAGCATTGAGCAGTACAAAAAATATCCCTAATAGCATTCTCTTGGCTAAGAAAACCATGTCTTGTTATTGCTAGAAGTAAGAGTGACTCTAAAGGAAAGGAAAGAGTGAGAGGAAACTTCAAGTATAAAAAGAACACTACATACCAATGGTCATCAGCAATCAGCACTCCAGAAAGCTGGATATCATGCTCTGAATTTGGTGTACACCTTCCAACCGTAGTTTCTCCTTCTTTGATCATATACAACAGCACCTCAGAAAGCTGAGGATCTTCATTGAGATTGACAAGGTTTGGCAAATGATTATCCATTTTGAAAGTAATTCCAGCTTTCTAGATAAAAGAGAGCTCTGCATAAAAAATCAATTTACTTTGTGCATTTAAATATCTATATTAAATTTTTCTAAGAAGTCACAGCAGTCTTTTAAAAGAATAGCATTAAGAAAATCAAATATCACAGCTACTCTCATTCAAGGTTTGCTATGTTCTGTTTTCTATACTGTCTCCTATAGAAAGAAAAATGTACCTGCAATTCCTCTATATCTTCCAGTTTTCTTTTTTCTGCTTGTTCAAATTTTTCTTTCCAGGCCCTTAATATATTGAGGAGAAAGCAATGCAACATATTAAGAGAAAAATTACAGGATAAAAGTTTTACCATTTCTACTTTAAATTAAGGCATTAATGACGGCCTAACCTTTGAATTTCTGCCATGTTCCTCTCCTGTTGGTGCAACTCTACCCTCAGAGATGTGATTTCCTGCAAATAACGCCTGTATTTTTCACGATCAGTGTTCAGAGCACTTTTCTGAGCTGCCTTCAGTCTTTCAATTTCAGCTTTCAATTCTATATTAGACACACAGTACACATAAAAAATGAAGACAAAATAGGGTGTAGACACTTCAGTACAATACTAGAAAATCCACCCTGTTATTTAATTAAAGAAAACAAAACATGTTTCCCTATTCCAGGTTCTTAAGCATAGCCTAAGAAATCGCTTAAACTTTGGGAAAAAAAGTTGACAAAGAATAATGATATTAAAAGGAAGATACTCCCAGGTTGTATTAGCCTAGTTGACAAGTGGTCAGTCAACACAATACATTATTAGTAGTAAGAACTCTTAGAAGCAATAAGTTAAACATATGTGCAAGTGAAAAACTCTCAAAGACTGCAGATGTCAAACTCACCTCTGATCAGTTTGACATTTACATCTTCATTTACTTTAGCAATGTTGATAATTGAACAAGCCTGTTTTGCATAGCGAAGGGTGCTGAGGGTTTCCTCGGTGCTGCTGGCAGCTGGACTCACTGTGGCAATCATCGTGGTTTGGGAATTCCCACCAAGGCTTTCCTTTAGCAACCTTCATTTGACAGGAGAACACAAGTCAATCCTCTGGCCCGCAGAGAGAGAAATTCAAAACTTCTCAATTGGAAGAGATCAAATACAAAATACTGAGAGTCTTGTTACTTGAGAGGGACTGTTAGCTACTTAATGCAAACCACGGTCCTCTCTGTTCTTTATCTGATGCAACAGGCTAATTTCTTCCTTCCACAGGTCATTTAAGAGAGAAAGGAAAGGAAGTAATGCCTCATGAACATATGAGAAAACCACAATCTCAGAAAGCCTCCACTTCTATATAAAAAATTCCTGAAGTATACATACCAAGTAAGGACAGATTCCCGGTAAGGAATGAAAGTTTTCTTTCCATTTTGAAATTGTTTAGAGAGTGCAGAAATAACCCTTCCAAGGGTTAACAGCGATTTATTGATACTCACACCTTCCTACACAAAGCAAAAATAAAAATACTTATAATACAGTTGCATTATTGACTGTACTGTTGATTAACTATGCTCATTCAATGTATGGTACAGCTGTACCACATTACATGTCACCACTTACTAAAAAAACAAGATGCAAAAACATCTTTAAAGTAAGTAGAGTTAAGAACCATCAAATCTATGAAGGCAGCTTGAAATGAAGTCTCTTATTAGAAACTCTATTTAATTAGATTCCTCAAAAAATGGGAAAAACACAACTCAAATATTTGATTCATGATTTGCAAGATCACACAGTTGCCCCTCACTCCTTCCACAAGATCGTGAGACCTGCACAGCACGAGGAGTGCTATTCTATGCAAGATCTGCCATTTTGCACAGTCCAAACAGCTCCTTCAGGCCACCCACCCTCAGCAGCAAAATATGATATTTATAAGGGCTATAATACATCCCTTATAGCTACAGTTTCTGCCCAAGAGTCCTGTTAGGCGAGCATGCTCTGGAGTTTAAGGGTATTCTTAGCAGTCAATCCTCTTCCATAAATTACCAGTCTTGGTTTACCTTCAGCCTTTCTCCAGTGGTCTGAGCTTTTGCACAGCACTCACTGCCAGCTAGATCAATTAGATTTATGTGACTGGTAAGCCTACGATCACACTGTTCTTCATTCACAAATTCTACCTGGAAAAAAAGGGAGATGTTGGCATTCAAACCAGAATAAATACATTAAAGTCACAATAAATACATTAAAAATTGATGCTTTCATTTAATTTTTGACAGGATCCTCATGTACATCCCTTGAAGGAGACTAAGTTTAGATTTTAACCACAAAGTCGTGGTTGGTTGTGGCTGAATAACTTGACAAGCAAACTGCAAACACAATAAATTAGCAAACTATGGCTTTGGGTCTGAAGTTTAACTGCGGTAGTTACCCAAAAAACATGGAAATCAGTAAGCTGCTACTTAGACCAATCAAGATCAGTTAAGTAACCAATGGAAATGGTTCAAGACTGGTTATGACAGAGAAAAATCAACAGTCTAGTTGACTTACTAATCGTAAGAATAGCAAGGGGGAAGGAGGAAAGAAAAGATCAGGAAAATGGAATGAAAAATTAAACCCATCAAGAAAAAAACCCCACAAACCAGCAAGTTATTTGTGCATAGAGCAAACTGACAGTCTGTAGAGGAGGTCTACACCTATTTTACTTCTGTCTTCAGACTCAACTCACTAAGTCAGATTTTGTCTTTTAAACATCTGTAAAAGGAGGAATTGTAGTTCCCATGTCCTGGAGACACATGGGGGAGAGAGGCATTCTGAAGCAAGGAAACATTTGTTCAGAGAAGTGTGTTGAAACTGAGCAGAAACTGCATCTCCTACTGTTGTCCTAGTTCATCATTTATAGGAACTCGGCACAGCTATGCACCTCACACAGCCTAACCTTCTCAAAAACTAAGATGTGTTGGCAGCAGTGTGAAATTTGGTCTGGCCTCAATTAGGATTCCTGTTACATCTCAAAACTCACACTGAGAGGCTTGGAACTACTCCTAGATCTGTCAGTCTAGACATATTTATATTGCTGCTATAAATACATGTAGCACCGACACAACAGAATCTACTCAAAGCATGTAAAATAACAAGTTTTGCTGTGTAGAAAATCATGTTAAAATGCCCCATGCTTTACTCAAAGATCTTCAAGTACATTCTCACAACTTTCTAGGCAGCACACAAAAGAACTTCTTACTACCCAATTTGAATAGATAAAAATGTCCCAGCAATACCTTGGTTTGTGTCATGACGAGGGTGAAGACAGAATGAGATCTAGAGCTCTTATCATTCATTACTGTAGCAGCTGTTGCTCTCTGCTTATTTCCTAGTTCAAGCCAACTCTGTAAGAGACAGAAGTTAAGATGCGAAACCAAAACTTGCTTTGGAGACTTAACTGAAGATTTCTATGTTTGACAATAAAGTTATTAACACAAATCATGACTATATGGGAGAAACTAAAACTTAAGCTTAACAGATAACCATGTGAACAGTGACACTTGACTGTATGAAGCCATTCAGCTCCATTATATAGCACTAGTCTTCATTATCCTCTTACAAAACCAACTGAAACATCATAGACTACTGGAAAATGTGCATTTTCTTCCCATCCATGGAATTTCTTTCTCAGCAGTGAAGAAAGGAGCAAGGAGAAATATTTATATTCTCTTTTAGTAATCAAATAATTCTTACCTGAATATCAGAGTAAGAACGAACAACATTCCTAAGATGAGGGGAAAAAGAAAAGTTTGGGTTCAGACAGGTTTGTTTGTATAGTCTTCACTGCTGCCTGAGTTTTGAAACATTTCCCCAGTTACAAAAACAAAATACAAATACACAATGAAACCTTCAGTTATCTTGAGACTTCCACACACTTATTTCACTAGGGCAATACACCATGTGTATGCATTTTTCTAAAGCTACATGACACTGAGATCTTGTTTGGTTTACTGGTGAGTACACAAGCTTTCACAGAGCCTCGAGATAACAACTATCGCACTCTTTCAGGATTACACCATACATCTTTTTAAATAAGAACAATGAAGACTTACACTGTCAGGCCTTCCACATATGGTCCTAACACTGGATGTTCTCTTACACGAAGCTGGTGAGAGTAATTTCAAAATAAAAATTATTAGGAGCATTTTTGTTTACAGAACAGATGCTACTACTTGAAGGTTATGTATATACTTGTTTCCGTGAGCAACTTACTTGTTTTTTCTGTCCATTTTCAGCTTTAAAGACAAGCAAATCATGAATTTTCTCGTTGTATATTTCAAAGAAGCTCATTTCAAGGTGATACAAAATCTAATAAAATTAATAATAAAAAAGTTATTAAAATGGTACACAAAACATTTCGATCACACTTTGTTTCAAAAATTAACTTAGATTGCCAGATCGTGCTATCCAGTGTTATAAGCATTTGCATTAAAGAGATTTTCCAAGAGAAATGATATCATAAAATAGTTTGGGTTGAAAGGGGCTTTTTAAGGTCATCTACTTCAACATCCCTGCTAATATCAAGAACACAATTTATTGGAATTCCATCCACAGACATTTCCAGATAGAAGCGATCAAGCCTTAAAAAACAATATATATCTACCTCAGAAGTTTCAGTGCTGAGTTTTTAGGACATGAAAATATAGTTTTGTTTACACTTGAAACTTTTCTCTTTCCCTTAGGGATTGTGCTTCTACAGCATGATACTTGTAACAGGGAAGGTACGAACTTATGTTGTCAACATCCTGACACAAAACAGAATGACTTAATGGAAAGACAAACCTTGATTCTACCTACAGCAATTAAGCTCCCCCACTCCCCAAAAAAACCACCACAACAAAATTTTCATGAAAACACATCTCCTTTCTCTGAAGGCATCCAAGTCTTTTTAGTTTTTTTCAAGTAAAACAGAATTTTCTTTAAGAGATGGGGAAAACTGCAGCAAAACCTCTAAAACACTGAAGTCAGAAAATACAAGACTCAAGACAATTTGCTGCAACAGAATCACAATGCATAAGCAAAGGAATAACAAAAGCTCTGCATCTTTAGAAGTTATGCTCTCTAGCCAAATTCAGCAGAAAAGGTTACTGATCCCTTCTTAATTCCTCAGTGTCTATCAAATCCACTGTAGGATCAGAGTATTACATATTCATTGGTATTCGGATTCAAAGCCCAGAATTAAAACAATGCAATAAGGAAATTTGGAATAGTTAAAACTGGAAACGCTTGCCTGCATAAGCTTAACTGAATGTTACGGTCTAGTGAACTGCAAGTCATTCCTTAAAGACATGAACAACCATATAGAGAAAACAAATGCAAAGAAAGTGGGTGTAGTAATTTTTTATTTCAGCCAGAATACTGAGCTAAAATACTAGAATCAGAATACTATTGAAATGTATTTTGCTGTGATATATGATATTTAACAAGAAAACTGTATTTTTCAAGTTCTACTGCCTCCACTGAAAGTATGGAGCCGACTGGGATTTTATCTTTCCTTACATAATTCTTACACTGCAAGACATGCAATACAGAGGAAAGAATCCTAATCTAGTGATACATCAAATATCATGACCATATTTCTTTTCACATTACGGCCATTAAGGAAGTAGAACAATGTTGATTTTGACTACTTAGGGAACTCTGTTAATCAGAGCTACTAGCAGAAATAAGATTTGAATCAGCAAAAGGACACAAACATTAATAAATGGATCAGCACTAAGGTATCAGTTTCCTCATATTCCAATATAAGGTCAGTAGCATAAGCACATCACCTGTTCCTTGTCCATTTGAGCTATTTGATTGAAAAGATCTTCACAGAGTCTTGGAATTATTCCTCGGTCTTCATCAAACCCCATCATCCTGTGGTTACAAAAAACCTCCTAGTTTAGTTTTGTAACTCTCTATTGGTAGTTCTAATGTTAGCTGTACAGCTCTAAAGTTGACATGTTGTTGTAGAAGTAATAAGCAACAGAAATAAATCTGATCTAAGTCAATGCTTATTTAAGCAGGGAGTTGGACAAGATGATATCCGGAAGGACTTCTACTTAATCCATTGAGAAAGGGGCTGAAAACCCGGGTAAAACAAAAACCCCACAGCAGTTGAAGAGTTGTACTATAAACAGTAAGCCTAGAAATGTTTAGTATGCATTTTATACTCTCTGCACACTTCCAGTGTAGTTACATAAGCCCTTCTCCACCTCCAGAGCAGTTTTCCCTGATGAGTGGTTCCAGTGCAGAACACCAGCATACTGGACTAACTCAGCCACAGTGCAGGGACACATACAGCTGCACAACATAGTCATCAGCACAGATCTGTTGGGGAAACTTGACCAGAGGACACAGCTGTTACTGATACCAATTTCAGCCTTGCTTAAAATACAAAAGATTGAACGTAAGTAATTGTTTAAGTGAGAGTAGAAGAACAACCCCAAACAAAAACCCAGCAAACCTACAAAGAGAATATTGCAATTCTGAGTGTACCTTTCTTTTAGGCCACAGTAAAAAAATATTGTACATAAAAACTGAGTTCACACTTAAAAAGGCAAACCCTACTCCTGTCCAAGTTCTGTATCTATAGTAAATTGAACAGAAGCATTTCTGGTCCTCGACCAGCTATATTAAAAGTCTATACTGCCTCATGGGAATTATAAAACTCAGAAAACCAATTTCAATAAATTTACGCTTGGAAACCAAGTAGTTCACTAGGCATTCTATTGAAAAACAGAAATAAGGTATATACAATTGGCTATACACCCTCAAAACTTAACTTGCCTGGGATTTTGTGCAAAGATTAGATTTCAAATAAGGAGTGCCAAAAACAAATGGATTTGTTTATTTAAAGTTCTCAAGCATCAGGACCATAATTAGAGTGATCTCTTAAATGTCTTCTCCAAAAAGCATACTGTATTTACTGTGCCACTTCAATCACAAAATAACCAACAGTGGTGAACAACAACAGGACTGGGACAGTCTGAGAAGCTCTCAGCTTCAATAAAAGTTTTCCTTCACTAAAATCTCTGGAAGGAGTTTTTATTTTCTTCACTAGAAGTAGTAAGAAGCCAGTGTCTGATAGATAAAAATATTCTAAAGCTAGCTTTGGGTTAATTACTATAAATATTTGTTTAATTATTTTTGTCTTAAAAAAAGCAAAAACATTTTGACAAAATCCCCAAACACTGGAATCTATTACATACAATCTCTTTTCATGACTTTACATTCTATAACAATTGGCTTCTACAGAATTCTGACAATTATTATTGGGAACTTACGTGTATGATTTTCCAGAACCTGTCTGCCCATAAGCAAAAAGACAAGCGTTGTATCCCTCAAAAGCTCTTTCAAGGAGTGGCACTGCCAAAGTTTGATAAATAACTGCCTGGCTTGCAAAATTAGGATGACACTTGTCAAAAGACCAGAAGGAGAAGTCATAACTGAAGCTGTAAACTTGGTTTGTGGATGGATTTCGTACAGCTGTCTCTGAACCGCTCATGGAGATTACAGCGAATGAGTCTTCAGTTTTCTCTCTGAATGAAAAGGGAGGAAAATTTTTAAAAAAAAAGTATAAGCTAAATGCTTTAAGTTAGCAATTTCAATCAAAACAAAAATAAAAATAACAAAAATATCAGTGATCACTGTGAAAAATACCTCTTTGATGAACATACAAAGTATTAAAGATGAAAATACTGCTCATCAGTATGCAAGAAATAGACCCAAACACCTAGAAAGTCAATTCAGTTTCTTAATGAAAACTTTATCTTGGTGTTACATGGAGCATCAGCTAATTTCAAAGTATATATTATATCCTTATTGGGTCAATAATTAAACAATTCAAAAAATACAAAGCAGAAATCAACATACACTCTTAGTACCAGAAATAAGTCCAGGATACAAACCTGTTACTGAAGGGCCGAACCCGCACTGCTACAATCACTTTGCTGTTTTTCACTTTGGAAACATCTTCCTCAGTTCTACTACTCTCAGCTAAAGCTTCTGTGTTCACTTCTGTTTCTGAACTTCTGCTCCTAGGAAGAGGGCTGGAGACACTAAGGGCTTTTTTGGCTAAAATTTGAAGATGAGGTGTTTGTTCTTTTGAAGCCAATTGGAGAGATGGCTGATCCTGAGAAGTGCTTTTCTTTGGGGTAAGCTTAAATCCTTCTGCTAAACCTTTCGCTGGTGTCCTTGGTCTTTCTAAACTATTATGTTTTATCATTAAATGCTGTACCCTTGGCTTTGCAACTGGCTTACTTATACTGCCTTTCTCATTCAGTTGTTCTCCTGATAACCTATTAATATGTTTTGAGGTATCTAATTGTTCTGATTTTGGAACCTCACTTTGAAATTTTGTGTCAGCAGTGCTTGTCTTATCTTTTAAACATGTGTAGATACCATTTTCACAGACACCATCAACAAAGCCAAAGGAATCCTTGCTGTTCAGGTTACACTGCAGCTTGGTACTGGACTGACCCTCGGCTAACTTCAAGTTTGGTTTAACATCATCAGTATCATTAATACTCTGTGGAAGTGTAATCTTGTAACGCTTCTGTACATCAGAGTCATTTTCTTTTCTAAGCACAATATGCTGATTGATTTTACTCTTCCCTGTGGAGCCAGTCCTCACACGCCTCTGCAGAGTAAGTCTTTTCTCTGTTTGTAGCTCTTCCGTGCCCTGTGTTGTGTTTGTATGCAATTGTTCACTACTGGACACTAATTTTTTGCTTGCTCCAGTTCTCCTCTGAAGTGTTAACCTGCCTTCTCGTGTGAAGGTAGTTGATGCATCACTCACTTTTTCTGAAGCTGAAATCACATAGGTCCTATTTACTTCCTCAGTCTTATTCTGAGAACATGGAAGTAGACTATCCTTTTCTTCTCCCAACACCTGTGACTTCAGTTGCTGCCCAGATGCTTTCCTGCTGGCAAAGGTGCTGTTTGAGGAAGCCTTCTGCAAAGTGGCAGCAGATCGCGTCCCAGCAGGGCTTCTGGCAGGAACTGTGTAAATAGGCATGTTGTCTTCCAGCAAATTAACACTTTTTGTTTAAAAAGCACAGCACCTTTCCTAAAGGATAATTTCCAGTTGCTGCTTCGTAAGGAACCTGGGGAAACAAAGCAAAAATTCTTTTAAATGTTCATGTCCAATGCGAGTTATGTTTTGGTGCATGGGGAGCTCTTTACAGATACTACAGTAAATGTCCCCAAACACTAATAACAATTAGTATACTCTCTCATCTCCAATACTTGAAGAAAAAAAAGTCAATATTTTATATTTGAATGATTGTTTCCAACAACAACAAGCTACTTGACTTAACGTATAGAGTTCTAAGATTTGTTTCAGGAAGTAAACCAAATATCATGAAGAAGCACCAGATGATAAAAACAACTATCTATTTAGCAACAAAGATCACCACGAATATTTCTTTCAAATGATCTACCATGATGCCCAAAAAAAGTGAATTCCAGATCATGCCTCTATTTACTTACAACTATTTACACTCTTAAGTGTTTCACAGCTGACTCTAACAGAACAACAAAATTAACCTTAAATAGGAAGTCTGGGAACATGGGAAGCACATTTTTTTCAGTATTTTGATATGCAATATAAGACCCAGTAACAGAACAGGACAGTTAATAAGGAGGACTATTAACAGTATCTTTGAACATTATTTTAGTTCATGTTACTACATAGGGCATAGCAAAACAAAAGACACCTAGCCTAGGGGACAGAAGAAAACTGCAAAATACGTTCCACATCCTTTCTACACATAAATATTCCAAAAAACTCTATATATGCCATCTGTACAGGAAACGTTTCCACTGTTGCATCTGCATCATAGTTATTGGGTTGCTACAGGTTTGGTATCACTACCTACTGTAGACTTGCCAGATGCAATTAATTCGCTGTTACAAGTCAACAAGAACTTAGATCCTTAAAAACTACATACTTCATTAACAACAGCTGTACATGGTTAGGGGCCAAAAAGGGAAGCAAGATGAGATAAGTGATGTAGAAGAAACCATTTAACCACTGCTCCAATGTAAGTTTCTTTTAATGCTACACTTTTAAGTTACAGCTTTCAGAGTACTTAATGCCATTACATCTGCTTTCACTTGTCATGACTGCACACTTTTCATAGCTCACAAGTTGTGAGGAAAACACCAAAATTTCAAACCAGAGCATATTTTCTGCTCAATCCAGTTTGAGACAGAAAATTAATTACATTACATGAGTTGTAAAGTATCAATTTTGTGGTTCCCTGTAGCATTCGGCAAGCAGAAACATAGTTGTAAGCCATTAATGGTTCCAGTGTTCTCTGAAAAGCTCACCCTTTCCATGCAGCTTTAACAGAACTCGTGCAAGAAAGTTCTCCCCTCGCCTTGTGAATATAAACAAAGTTTCTGTGGAGAAAAGCGAAACTCCCCATTAAGAGCTCCTTCATTCTAAGATAAGGAACGAGGTTCCGTTCGAGAGAACCAAACTCAGAACCAGGGGCACACTCATTCCTCGCTTTCAGAGGATTACGACGGCCCAGCGGAGATGAAACCCACGTTCTCGCAGCAGGGCGAAGGCGCAGGAGGACCGGCAGCTCCGCTGTCCCTCGGCACAGCTCCCGCCGCGCCAGCCGGGCCCCGCACACCCCTCACGGCCGCGGGGCCGCGGGCCGGGCCCGCCCGCAGNCCATCCCCGCTCTGCTCCGCCCCCGCCCCGTTTGAACGCGCCGGGCGCGCCCCATTGGCTGCGCCAGGCCCCGCCCCCGGGCTCCCCGCGCCGCCAGGGGGCGCCGCCGCGCAGGGCGGAGTGAGCGCGGTGCCAGCGCAAACCTCGGCACTCGGCTACACCTCAGCGCCAGGCATGGCCAAGGGGAGTGGAAATGGGAGCAAACGGGTGGGAGAGGAATTAAAATAACACAACGGCCGTGGCACTTCGGCAATGTCGGCACTCCAAGCAACGCCAAGGCAAGAAATAAAAAGAGGGTGCTGGGCAAACAATGGATCTGCCCACCAAAGACCCAATGAAATTAAGATATAATAAACTATCTAAACCCAGTAAAAGTGACAAATCTTGCTCTAAGAAAACAGAACCAGGTTGCTGGTACAATTTCACTTTTACAAAGCCTGTACTTGCATTTTGTTCCTGGGGCAAACATGGTGTAGAACTACTGCTTGATCTTAAAATTGTCAAATGCAAATCATGGAACTCATGTAGGACAGGGTGGCCGTGGGTACAGGTGTATGCACCTCTAAACGTACATATACCTGGTCTAAGTTTGTCTGCAGTAGCATTACCCAAAAACATTCTATAGGCAGGAGTCAGTTATTTCAAATGAGAGAAAAATCAACAAGCTACATCTCTAAAGGACACATTTTGGTACAATGCCAAATTGAAAGTAACACTAAAAGCATGACAGCAGTTTTACACACAGTGGTGAATTTTGCTGAAGGGAAGAAATGTTCTAAACTATGTCAAAGGAATTCAACGCTCTTAATATGTCTCTGGACAGACCCCAACTCTCATTTGAGCTTAGGTCTACAATCGAAGATTGATATTGAACAGTCACATTCAACAACTCACATCAATCTCCCTCCGCACATTTACAACATGGTGCCACACATGTCATCTGTCCTGCAGCATGTAAGACCTACTGTTTTAATTCCTAGTTGGGGAAATAAAAATAAAAAAGTAGCAAGCTACTAAGTTTTTTGCCACTAAAGTCAGTTTATCATATTGCTGTCTTTGGACAAAGAGCAGACATATAATGCACAAGCCTAACATCTAACTACCTGCAACATCTCAGTCTGCCAAAAAGGGATGATGTATCATAGCATAATGAAAGGTCTGATGAAACTGATTTCTCAAGCCTTACACTAAAAGAAAGTTTTGATTATGACCTATCTCAGACCTCAGATACAACACTATCTTAATATAGTTTTGACCTCATCTCTCAAAAATTGAAAGGGCATCTGGTGTCAGAGCATGGCAAGTTCTGCTTAAATGACTGTTTATTCATTACCTATGTTTCATTAAATAAGAACACAAATTTCTTATTCATGTGGTTTATCTTGTATCTCTACAATGAAGCTACACTAATAACCAAGTACTCCTGCTATTGCAAAGTGCTTGAGTAGAACATGCCACTGGTCCACAGGCATGAAAGGAGAAACTAAACCACCAGTCTGTACAAACAAAACTTGCCAATGTTCCTAAGAAATCCCCAGAGCGCATACTGAGGATTCAGAAAAATGTTCCCAGTGGAAGACTTTATGTAAGCTAACAGAAGATATTTTCAGCCGTTTTCAGATACTATCACCCATTTTTAATGGTTTAAGGGATGTCCTTTGCAAAGATCATAAGAAGTACCAGAAGAGTGTATCTCACAAGAAGTCTGAAACTATTGTGCAGAAATATTAAAACAAAATAAAAGGTATCTTCTCAGTTCATGTTGCAAGCAAGGCCAAAAAAGGTTTTGAAACAGGGTTACAGAGTATTTTTACTAGGCACTGCTGTAATTCAAACACACAATGGCCTGTATTTCAAAATAAAGATTAAAAAAAATAAGTCTCCTTAAAAAACTGATAAACTTCTTTCAAAAAGGCAATATACAAGGCATCACTTCATGTTTATTTTTAATCAAACTCTCACTGAAGTTATGTAACTATAAATATATCTTTATTACCTCTGAGAATTATTTTTGTTGTGTTTTCTTATAACGTCCATAATATTATCTCCTGTTACAAGGCTATTCTGTAATTGTTTAAGTCTCTGTTGTTCCCTTCTCTTTTGGTCATGCAGATAGGGGGAATTAAGCAGCTGTGGGGGAAGAATGGTGCCTGTAGGTTTTACTCTCTTCACAACATCCCAAAAGAGCTTCTTGCTGTTATTATTGATAAAAGTAATTGCAGTTCCACTGTGACCCAATCTTCCCGCTCTTCCAACCTGAAAAAGCATAAATTCATTTTAAGTTATCAATATTAAATGGAAGCCCTTCAAATAGCCCGAAAGGTTATTTTCTGTTACAAAACTGCAAGTAATGTGACAGGGTAAAATCTCTATCTCATCCTCTAAGCACAAAGTTACTTACACTAGACCTCCTGAATTCAGGATATTTAGACCTCAAGCTTAAATGCATCTAAAATTATGACTGGCTTATGGGACATACCATAAGTCCAGTAACGATACTGAGGCATGCGATATAACATACAGGCAAAATCTTACAGTAGATCTGATCCAAACAAAATGTTTTAAAAATATCTTTATTATAGAGATCATCTAGTAACTTAAAATTACTTGCCAGTATTATCCAAAGTGCTTGAACAAATTAGAAAAGAATCTACAAGGACCCTCTAATTAGGAACAGCTCATATGTTAATACTGGTATCATTTTGATGTTACGAAAGACCATTTTTATTTATTTATTATGTGTTTGAAACTTCAGCAGAAAGATAATTAAAAACAAGAGGGGAGTACTGCAGTTCCTAACACAATATTTGAAGAGTTCATGACAGTGGATAATATTCAGCTACCTATTCAGAACAAAGTTAACTTCAAAGTTAGATCAGTTCCCTCAGGGGCTTGTTCCAAGTATCTCTAAGCACAAAGGTCCCATCAGCTCTCTGTCCACCTTGTTCTACCACCTGACTACCCTAGCTGTGAAAATCATTTCTCCCTGAGGCCACAATTTCCTTTGCACCAAGTCATGACTTGGCTCTTGTCCTTTCTCTCTCCATCTCCGAGAAGGGTCTGGCTCTGCCTCCTATGCCACTGCCCTTCAGCAAATAGAAGACAGCAATTAAATCACTAGTCCAGCCCAAAAAACCCCAGTTCCCTCAGCCTGTCTTCATGTGTCATGTGTGCCAGGCCCTGACTTCACCTGGACTCTCCAGTTTGCTGGCTTTTCTTGTGGTTGGTGGTCTCAGAACTGCACACAGTGGGCAATGAGTCTCAGAACTGCACAGAGGGAAATGAGTTATCTTGATCTGCCAGCTAAATTAGGGCTGGAGGGTGTGCACATATACATAAATGCACACACATGCAAAACTCACACACCACCTTTTTCAAAGCAGGAAATCCTCAGAAAAAAATATCAGAGGAGACACTTGACTAGGAAGAGGGAATGAGATAAAGTTCATGACTGGTTTCCTGACTATTACATGCATATCTCACACTGCAGATGAGCTGCAGCAGAAAGAGGGATATTTGGCCTTTTTTCACACAGATAATTTGAAAAATTGGCAAACTTTGTTTTCTATAGACACAAAATGAGAGAACACAGTATGAAATACGAAGAATGATACTGCAAAAATAATTGCCATAAAAACAACTCTTCTAGGTTTTAGTAACTTATATGAGATATGACAGCAGTGTTCTAAATTTTAGTAATATACATAAGAGACTTATAAAAAAGATGTCCAACACCTTTCTTTCCTTTCCTATAAAATCAGTACTCTGAAGGGGAAAATAATCTTTTTACATTAAAATTTAAATTTCCCCAGGTGGATGTCACATTTTGATATACTTTGCAAATAAGGCTTTTGCTATTTATTTACCTGATGTACATATTCATCCATACTTGAGGGCATATCAAAATTCACAACCAGTTTGACATTGACAAGGTCAAGCCCTCGTCCAAGGACTCCAGTACTTACTATAACTTCATACTTCTCTTGAAGTAATCCCTGGCAAGGAAGGAACAAACAAAAATTAGTTCTTTTTTCCTCATTTCTATTTCGAGCCTCTCCAAACATAGGCTAAGGGCTAGGTATTCAGTGTCAGAACACACCTAGGAGGATTATTCTATTGTAGAAGAGAGAATGGTTCCTCTGTATTCTTCATTTAAACAG
This sequence comes from Sclerurus mexicanus, assembly GCA_013396755.1. Classification (NCBI taxonomy): domain Eukaryota; kingdom Metazoa; phylum Chordata; class Aves; order Passeriformes; family Furnariidae; genus Sclerurus; species Sclerurus mexicanus. The sequence goes on from VWZF01006575.1 coordinate 1,216,765, forward strand.
GAATATAATTCACAGATGTAACTACAGAGAGATCAAACCCACATTTTAATTCTAAAAAATCATCAGTTGAAGATAATGCATTTAAATTCCCGTTTCAAAGCAAATAATCTAGGAAATAGTCTCCGGTATTTATCTACATTTAAAATGCCATTATTATCTACAGTTTTGCTTGGTCCCCCCTGTCTCCCATCTTCCCCAGCAATACCCCAGCAACTGACTGCAGAAAAGCAGTCAATTATGACTTCAGTCATTCAAGTGGAGCCACCTTAAAAAAAGGGCCATTTAAAATCTATCAAAACCCCTGTGTATATATATCACAAACCTGTAATATGTCTGTTCTTTCCACCTGAGACTTTTCAGAATGCATAGCTGTGCACTGCAATCCTGTAATCTTATGAACAGCATCACTCAACAGATCTGCTCCTAATTTACAGTCAACAAACACCAACACTGGAGGCTTGAAGAGCTTCTCATCCTGTAAAATTAAACAGTTTATATAAAAAGGTATTACCATTGGCTGCTCACCATCAGCATGGATTCAATTTCTTCTGCTCATTATCTCTAACATTAACAAGACTTTCTGATGAACGTTTCTAGACTTTAGATAAGAAAAAGATACCAGTCACGAAACCTTACAAAGCTGCACATTACAAACATAAAATGATTTGTAGACTCAGAACCCAATGTTGTATCAACACATGGATTTTTTCAAGTCAGAAGTTCCCAAGTAATTTTGAACTTCTGTAAGTTCTGAGGTTACTAAAGATTCTTATTTACTTCTTGGATAACCTTAGTCAACCTCCAAAATCACCCCCAAAGTCCTCACAGAGGATATATAGGAGGCGTGAGTGATGGGGTAGCAGTAATCCCTTAAACTGTCATTACAATTCTTACACTGCAGAACTACTGAACTAAGTGCTGTCAAATGCTTAACCTCATTCCACCTCTTCACTACATACAGATTAGAACTAAAGATGAGAACCTGACAGAAACATGTAAAACATGAATATTTTTATAAATTGTTCTTAGGAGAAAAATATTAAACTTACATTCAGTATTTCAAACAGCTTTTTCTTTTTAGATGGTTCTTCTACCCACAAGATAATTTGGCGAACATTGGAACACGGCAGATTCTTTTCTCCAATTGTTATTCTTACAAAATTGTGCAGAAGCTGATTTGCCAAGTGTTCAATGCCCACTGGAATTGTGGCTGACACAAGTATGGTTTGATGATTGTGAGAGATGTCTTCCAAAATATCCAACACTTGCTGCTGGAAACCCATTTTTAACATTGTATCCACCTAAGTGAAAAATACTAGATTTGTACCAGATCTTTCCATTAAGAGCAGGATCCTGAATTGACAGAACCGTAATGTGTATGATGCAGGAGTATTTATAGTCAGAAAAAAAGGTAAATGAGAAAATTAAAAACAAACAGTTCACAATGGTCTAACAGCATTACCCTGTCAGGTATGTAAGTCTTTTATAGCCAACAGAAGAGGTATTATTCAAACACGTTTTGAACTGTGTTAAAAACTAAGATTTTCTCTTAAGAAATTTATTGTATCTTTATAACAAACACTCTGTATATTTAATCAGTTAAATCAGGCACTCACACTGGTTTTTCAAGGACCACTTTATAGGTAATACAGCTCTGATAAATAAAAAACTTACTTCATCCACCACTACAATTTTTATGCCATGCAGGTGAACAGAACTTTGCTTTAAAATCTCAATAAGTCTTCCAGGTGTTGCTATTATAACCTAAAAAAACCCCAAACAAACAAAAAACCAGATGACTTCCCTAGGAAAATGATAAAGTTACAGCATAGAGATAACAAGGGCAATAATTAGTGAAATTACCTGTGTTCAATTAAGTTATAAAACTTTTACAGATAACTTAATAAATGTCAGTTCAAAAGGAAATGGACCTTTTAGAACTGTGAAGGACATGCCTAAATTACAAGCAATATAATTTGCATGAAAAACAAACTATTTTTGCTATAACTTACAAATCCTTGTCTAATAAAATGGTATATTCCAGTCTTTAATAGCAGCAATATCATCCATGAAACTTTTTAAAACCAGAAAAAACTATTATATGTCTGGTCAGAAGTCAAAATGTTTTTAAAAATTTGCATTACTGTAAAATTTTCAAGAGCTAACAAATACTTCAGTAGTTTAGACTTAGGAAGAACACATCTTTGTGTGTTCATACATGTCGACAGTAACATTTTTTCTGTGACCATCATGAAAACATAACTACAATTACACTAACATAACTACACTACAATCCTTACCTTAACACTTTGCTTGAGCCGGTGAAGCTGTGGAGGCAGAGGCAAACCACCTACCAGGAGAACTGTTCTCATGTTTGGTAAACCAGCCATCAGTTCCTTAGCTTGTCTCTCTATCTGAATTGCCAGCTCCCTCGTTGGTGCCAAAATAAGGGCCGATGGAGTTTCTGTCTAGAAAGAGGGGGAGAAATGTAATGAACATGGAATTTTTCTATTATTTAGATCAAAATCTTTCAAGATTAAGTTTCCCCATGTAATCTTTTACATTAAAAATGAAAATTATTTTAAACAACACAACAAAATTACTTCCTGACGTATACATTAACTTGTACAGTCCCATGAAGATGAAGAATGGGACAGATCATGTACCAAAGTTAAATATTATTCATTGAGACTCCAATTTTGTGCACGTTATTATAAATATGTAACTGTCTTGCAGACTTCAATGACAATCAAGATAGAGGAATTACAGGAGTGTAATATACCTGTTCTTACATGTTCCTACATAATGTTTTTATTCTTAAAACGAATGGTAGAGTACTTTAAAGATTAAAAGAGTTAATGAAATAATCTCTAAACTATTAATTTTTTTAAGTTTATGCATTTATTTGTGTGCATATGTACATATATCTGTAAAGGTATCTAAACAGTGCAAAACATCAACTAGAATCAGATCCAGAATTTTCAAATATGTTCTTATGCATCTCTTCTTGAACAAAACCACCAAAGGAAAAAGCAATACTGAGCCATACACAAGGTACTCAATACTATTTGTCATTACTTCTTCTCATACATTCATGTCCCTAGGAAGCAAATTGCTTTTTCCCCACAGTATCAAAGGGGTGACTGTGTAACTAGAGGATTTCAGAAATTATATTACCCCAAATCCTTTTCAGCCTTCTGATACATCAAGATACAGGAACAACTTCTTGCAGAGGGCTGGAAGTACTTTCACTTTCTACTTTGAATCGTTTAGGAAGTTTACCACAGAATTTAATTAGTTTTCTTAACAAGGAGGAACTGTATACTTGATAATAGTAAGAGATGCTTTATCTCCTGACCAAAGTGAAAAAAACATTCAAAGGCATTAAAAATTATTAACAATATCTCCAAGAAATGATGCTCCATCATTTCATCAAAAGTAAAATAAATCACTGAATGTTAATAAAAAATACCAGTCGCATTCTTTGGGAATTCAAGAGACAAAGTTGCAAACCACAATTTCTAAACATACAAAGGTCCATTACCTCATTCAAAACCTTCATAATAACAGGGAGCAGGAAGGCTGCTGTTTTTCCAGAGCCTGTGTCTGCACTGGCCACAATATCCCTCCCTATTAGTCCAACAGGGATCATTTGCATCTGGATGGGAGTTGGGACTTCATAGCCAGAATTTTTTAAATTGTGGTTTAAAGTTTCAGGAAAACCACAGTGTTCAAACTCTATAATAGGTCTTGGAACTTGCTGACCCTGAACAGCAATACCCAGCTGCAGCTTAAGGTTCTCAACCTGCTCATCTTGCAGACCTAAAATAAAGGAATGATCTTTGTAGAAATAAGGTGTATTAGGCAGGTGAGCTTCTGCTTGAGAGTTTGTGAGTTGATCAGATGTTAGCTGTTTTTCCTTCGCTTGAGTTTGTAGAAGGTGTTTGGCTTTGCATTCCAAACTACAAACATCTTCATCTGTTTTATCGCAGATATACTCTCCATAGCGACCACACACAACACATACAGGTTCTCCAGGTTCTGCCCAACGCTGAGATTTGCTGAAGGATTTTATGGGTTCTTCCAAAGAGCTGTCTTCATCAGGATTTTGGCTGTCCTTTCTCGACGTGGTATTAGCAACACCAAGGTCTCCAGCTACAGGTTCTGTGTGTTTTTGTACAATTTCATTCAAATTGCATGTTGAAGCAGAAGTTTCTGTTCTAACTGACTTACAGTCCTGGAACTCAGTGGTGTCCTCTAGCAAAGGTCCTCCAGAAGACAGTTTATTCTTCTTAGCTGGACAACTTTTGTCCTCATCAGCAGTCCTCTTGACTTTAACAGATCTTGGTAAAAACATGCTTCAGGACACTAGAAATAAAACGGTTACAGGTGTCAGAAACTACTGCTATCGAAAAGGTACATTTTACTGTTACTACAAAGAAAAGTCTAGCAAGTATTTGCAAACTCAGAAAAAAATTCTCAATCCCTGAAAAGATCTAGAAATTGCCGCATTTAAAAATTATCTTGGTCTTAACAGTGTTTATGTAATGTCAAGAAGTATTTTAAAATCATAGTGGAAGCATGGAACAATAGAGAGACCCATCTACAGTTAGTTTTCAGTATTAGACCTTCACAGTCAAGTAAAAACTTTCGTTTTCACTGCATGGAAATTTATCCATTTTCAGTCAGTCATATTTAAATCTCTGGGGAGTTTACTCATTTCCAGGATAAAACCATGGAAGCAAGCATTCTTCCAAGCTATAAAGTAAGAAGACCAAAATAAAATAATCAACTTTGAAAAAGATGCCAAGTTCAGTACAGGACCCAATGAAGAAGACTTCTTCGGTTGTTTCAAGTCCACTCAAATTTAAAAGGACACAAACTTTTGAGATGTTTAGAGTCCGGTTCTGTTTGTTCGAGGTGTCCAAACAAGAGCAAATACCTACGACTGATTTGCAAAAATCTTTACAATGAAGATAAACTAAGTGTCCATAAATAACCATAACTTTTATATTCTGAAACTGTCAGTAGTTGACTCTGAAAGCATCAGATACTCCCATCAATCGTTTGCTATTGTACAATCAGTACACAAAATACCGCAGTTTTATTCTGAATAAATTGTACTGTGTATCCCAGTCTCTGAAAACTTCTTACGTTAGTCTTCCGAACCCCACAAAGCCGTCCATCCCCGTTTGCAGACAGCTGTTCCTGCGTTACTCGGCGCTCAGCGGGCAGACCCGGCGCGCCGGGGCACGCTGCCCCCGCGCTATCCCACCACAAGCCAAACCTCACCGCGTAATTCTCCGAGCCTACCGAGAATTTCCCGCAACAAACCTCTCCGCAAGCTCAGCAGCCTCCCAGGCGAGGGCAGCGCTCAGTGCCGGGCTGGCTGCCGGGCGGGTGGGATGCTCGGGAAAGGCCCCGGCCCCGCTCCCGGCCCCGGCCCCGCCTCACGAACCGCTGCCGGCCCCGGCCCCGCCGCCTCCCGCACAAAATGGCGGCGGCCGCACCCGGCCGCTCCCGCCCACAGCCGGCGGCGGGAGGGGCGGGCTCCCGGCGCTCGGATTCCCCGTCCCGCCTCCCGGAGCTCGGCTCCCTGCTCCCGGAGCTCGGATTCCCCGTCCCGCCTCCCGGAGCTCGGCTCTCCGC
>VWZF01006575.1:1222446-1237003 GCA_013396755.1 Sclerurus mexicanus
GCTCCCGGAGCTCGGCTCTCGGCTCCCAGCTCCCTGCTCCCGGGCCTGCCACCGGCGTGTCGCGGAGCTGCGGCCGCGGAGCTGGGCCGGGGCCCACAGCAGCCAGGCTGCCCGGCGTGCAGCAGGCCCGCAGGTACAAACCCCAGAGAGACACCGGTTGTTTCTTTCCGAGTTGCGCAAGCCTAAGTGCTCGGTGTTACTCCACAAATCACACCAACCATCAAAACTTTGTTACTAGTTGTACATTTTAGCAAGCAAAGGAATTAGCGTTCATTTGGTACAAGTTATATTGTTCTTTTATTACTTAGTATGCTACTGGTTAATGATTCCCTTGCTTCCCCGGCCGGTCAGTCCGCATGCCCAGCCCTCCTCCTCCTTCGGGTCGGTGGGTTCCGTGGGGCCGTGGTCCCTCGGTCAGTGCTCACGATCTGCCCCTGCCCCAATTAACCACGTAACCAGTCCGAGCAGATTCAGCACAGTTGCTGAGTTGCCTTTATTAGTTTCTTCCTTATCTTGGGAGTACTGCCAAATGTCCTTACGCCACATGAATTCTGCGTTCTTTGTGCCCGCTGTCAGTGGACATCCTCCTTCCCAGGCTTTGCTAACCTCCCCATAGGTCTGTGATAATTGCAGTATGTCAAGCCCTAAATCTTAACAGGGCAATTGTACCAACAAGAAATTTGTTTTTCTAACACTTGGAATCACTTAGAGTTTGCTTGTTAGCTCCTGTCTGTTTGACGGACTAAATCTCCCTTCTTGTTGATTAGCCTTGAAAGTATACAAACATCAAACAGCAAAGAACATCCTTTCTTATGAAAATTTTACATACTCCACGTTTTGGAACACGGTGCTGCCCCTCTGGGTCTGCAGGGGAAGCACATCCAGCACTCCCACAGTTACAGCCAGAGTTGCCAGATGCTACAGGCACACACACTTGCACAGGAGAAAAATGTTCCTGCTGCACAGGACTGAACCATAACGTATGTGAGAGAAATGCCGAGTGTGTGCCCCAACCTACTGGGAAGGGCACAGGGAGGTAGTTGTTCACATACTGCAACTTGAGTACGTTATTACTTTCAACAATAAATAAGCATATTTACACTACTTCACATGAGAACACACGAATTTATCAGACTTCACTGCAGGGCAGAAAACACTTTCAGACTTACGGACAACCTGTCCTTTGCAAGACAGCCCAGATGTGACCAATGCCCCAGGCAAACCCAAGTTCATGGAGGAGAATATGAAGGCTTTGGATGTGTCTCTACTGAGAAAGGCCAATGGTTTTAGCTTTTCAAGGACTCATGTCACCAAAAGGAGGTCAGTCACCCTGTTCCAGGTGCTCCCCTCCAACACTAGGACCTGTTGTAGGTGGTGTCACTGTGTCTCTACAGGCCCTGGTTTTGAGCACATGCAGGAAAACCAGAGTATTCTCAAAGTAAAAACATACCCTATAACCATAAATGATTTGGTGCATGGCAAAGATATCAGGATGGGAGTTTTCTGGGTTGATGTGCTCCCAGGCGCTCTAGATACCCTAAAACCGATTTTACCTTACCTTCCTCCCTTTCCTCCAACATTGATCCATTAGCCTGAAAGCATCCACATTGATGCAGAGTTCCATTTCTCCCTCATTATTTTTGTTGGTGACTACCACCGTCACCATTTCCTACTAAAGAGAAAATCCATAAATCCTAACAGCTCCTTTGGAAGCACAGTTTAATGGCAGTCCAGAACAGTCAGAGGAGCCAGCAGGGTGGGGGGGTTAAAACACAGACACAAAGCTGGGGACTTTCAAGCAGCTGTCTGCAGCATTCTATAACATTCAAATCCAGTCACACGTGAAACATGGTCTATTTCAAAGTATCCTGGAATTCTATATAGTAGAATGCTACCACAGTAGTAATGCAAAATTAGTGCAAATAGAGGGGTTGGTCTCTCTGGGACTATTCATTAACTGGTAGAATTGTAGAGACTATTGAACTTCTGGAAAGATTAAGTGGATATTTCTAGACCGAAAAACTGTCAGGCACCTTTCACCCATACTCCGTACATTCCTTAAAAAAATCCCCACCTTTCTCTGATTCAGCCTCTCTCATTCCCTTTTGTTTGGACTGACTTTCTTTTCTTCATATTCCCTCCCTAACATAAGTGAATTTCCTTTTCTTACTTCCATCTTTACAAGGTCATTTCCTGGAATTCAAAACATCATTTGCTAAACAAAGACCAGTATTTCAACAATATTCAATATGATACAAGATGCTTCATACTACAGTTCATACACCAAAATATCCTGTATGTATCAGCTTTTTCTGTGTGTAACAGCAGTCAGGAAAAACAAAGTCACTTAGTAGGAAATAGTGGGAAATGTATATAGACCATTACTGTATAAACTGACAATCCACCTACATGGATGCTCTTTGTAACTGGAGTTTCCCCATCACTCAGTCCCCATGTCTGAGAAAGATTACAGTGCACTTAAGTTTTAGCAAAAGTCTGCGGGTATCCAGAGGTGTGAAAGGGCTTCCATGCAAGAGACAACTATGTAAACTCAACAGTCTGAAAAAGAGATGACTGAGGAAGAGGTAACAGTAGATCTACTGTACCTTGAGTGGCTCCTAAAGGCTGGACAGCTATTGATGGTTCATTCTTCCAACAAAAATTGTAACATGCTTTATAATAAGTGCTCACAACTGTAAAGGAGTGCAAACTTCCAGAGAATGTAGTAGGTTATTATTTTTTAACAGGGAGAAGTTAATCAGTATAGATATAACAAAACCTCTTCCGGAACAGATACTGTATTTTGTGAGCTCACTAAATTAATTTTTTTTTCCTGGAATAAAGCATAAACCTTCTAGTTCAGTCACTTGCCTAAGTTTTGGGGTTTTTTCAGAATGATAAAATATGTAAGGGTAAGAAATAGCCTTGGTGAATTTAATTCCCATCCTCTCAGCTCTTGATGCTGCTAATCAGATCTGAGGTGAATGACATTTTAATAAGATTTTTGAATTCCAATTTCTGTACTTTTAAAGTTTGAAAAATGTCCCAGACAAGATGCTCTCAGATATGCTGCAAGAGTTTTGTGTTGGTATTCTTCCTTTTAAAAACTAGTTAGTTCAAGTATTGGCTGAATAAAGGTGGGTTTAAGTCCTGTTAGAAAACCACAAATAATTATGGACAGTAATTTTTGTACATTATGGACTATTTATCTGGGAATGTCATAATAGATGGTCTTAAGGTTTCCAGGGCAGCAAGGTAGCATTTGTATTTTGTATGATCACAATGTGATTTAATTTAGTTGGTAAAACACCAAGAATGTACAATATTCTCATCTTGCCCATACTGCACATATTCTAGTACAATAGCTGTCCAGGAAAGTATCACATACTGTTACTAGAAACCCCTGCACAAATATAGTCCTTGCATAAGTAATATGTCTCTTCAGAGTAAACTCTGAAGTAAATATTAGGAGCTACAGAAATGTAACAACAAACACAACCCCACATGTACAAAAGGACTAATATATAGTGACACAGACTTACTACACAAATATATAGCCACAGATTATTTCAACTTTATGCAAATTTCTGTTAAAATAACAAAGATAGTAACTACAGCAACTATAAAGAAATAATGAAAACAATAACTCAAGCACAAATTATTAATAGTAAGTATCCCACTTTTTGGTCTATTTTAAATGATATCAAGGAGATTTTTCCATATTCACTCATGGTTTCTATATTAAACATACAGAAAGCAAACGTGGCATCTTGGATTCCTGTCCACACTTTAAAAACAGGCGCTTCGCCATGTAGCATCTCACAGCCATTCTTCAGAAACATGAACCTTTCCCATCACTTGCAACTAATAAATAATTCAGTAAAACAAGATTGGATTAAAGCAGGAGACTGAAATCCCTCTACTCCCAGGCACACTAAGTCCATAAGAAACAGTCGTTCTGCATATTAATTCTGAGATGGTGTCCCAAGCATTTCAAAGAGCTGCCTGACTGTATCACACACCTCAGCTCTCCACAGCAACCCTGCCCACAGTGACCTCATCCACTCAAACCTGTACCACAACACAACCTCCAGGCACCTCTTCACTGACTGGGCAGGCAAGGTCTTCTCGAGCTCCACACAGGGATTTGATTGACAGGTAAGTACATTCCAAAGGGTAACTGTCCAAAACATTTTAATACAGGACATTTTAATTTTCCTTTGTAGCCAAAATATCCTCATGTAATGTCCGAATTTTCCACTTGGAATGAGCTCCCAGTGTATGCAAAACTACTGAGAATGGACTGAAATTAAAGTCCAACCAGCACTTCATGCATCACTCCTTCAAGTGGCAAGTGCCAGATCTGACAATTAAAACATGTTTAAAATCACATAAAGAGGAATAGCTTTGGTTTTTCTTTATTCTATTAATCTTTGAAATATCTCAATATGTATCCTATGTAACATTGCTCTAAACTAAGGAATTCCAGAACCTTAGTGTTTTATAACGTTATAATGGATGAAGTGCATTAAGTTTATGAAGACGTCAATTAAAGAATAAAAAAATTGTTCTCTGGGTTGGTTTGGGTTTTTTAAGTGTGCCACAATATATGCAATTGGAGCTAACAAAACATCCACTGCTTTGGTGAAAGCAGTGGGGAATTTCTTTCCATTCGGAAGGCATGGAAGTCAAAGCATGTTTACTTGTGGATTAGTGCCTGTGTCTGCTCCACCTGATGCTATGAAACTAAATATTTTCCTGTTTCTTTAATGTCTGGGGATTTTGAAGCCACTCAGCAGATTTTTAGGGAGGTAGTCAACTGCAGCTCTAACCCAAAGCATATCTAATGAATAGTTCTTTGATTGAAGGAACAAGTGAGTCAATGACTCTCCTAGTTTCTGAATTACAGCTTTAAAGGAACTACACAGGAAAAATCCAGATAATCTAAAAACAAATAATGGTGGCTAACCATTAACTAATCAATTCCACTAATATTCATACAAAATGTCCTGATTTAATACAGCTATTGCACACAGTATACTTATTCTGAGGCCTAGTTCTTTCAATTTTGCTTAATTTAAACAGGCAGCTTCTAAGGTTTTTGAAAGTAAATGATCAGTAAAGGAAGACTTAGACTAACATTTTCAGGATTCCTGAGCATTCTCTTTTGTTTGAAGAGCCACATTCTAAGGAACCATTGGTTGATCCTAGTTTCTGCAGAAATCCATGGTAAAATTGTAATTTAAAAAAATAATCCAATTAAATCTGAATTTTTAAAGCGTATTACTGAGTTGGTTTAAAAAAAGAACTCAAAAAAACCAAAACCCCAAACAACAACAGTCCTGCCCTGAAGCTCCAGCACCAAATGCCACTAGTCCATAGGGAAATAACTGTATAGGGCAATTCATGAAAAAATTATGAACGTAATTACTGTATGTGATTATATGTTCAAATACTGCATATAATATTTACTTTGAAAACTGATGGAATCCCTAATTCAATATCACCATGCCCTTAGCACAACTATAAAAACTACAGAGAATACAATTACTGGCTTTTTTGTAAAAGATACAGACTAGCTTTTGGCAGTTAAAATGAATGATTTTAGGGTATGAGAACCATTTAAACCAACTTACAACTCTGTTGGGTCTCTGAGACTTAGGGAAAAAGGATTTGATCAAAAGATTGCAGAGACAGTTGACAAATTCCAGGGACTTCAGTAAGCAGCAAACTTGTTACAGAGTTCAGGTGGAAATTAACAGGATTAAATGATCTCGACGTATAATGTATTTAGAATTAAGAACTAAAAATTAAAAATTCTCTCCTTTCATGTTAATCTCATTTTCTTTCTCAGAGGATATAAAACATTTTATTAAAAGCTGCTTACCAGTTTGCCATTTAGATTTGTGTTCCAGTTAATAAAGCTGCTTGGAGGCAAGAGAGATTGGCATTTCATTTGCTGAAATTAAGCCCTTTCCCCCCCGCCCCTGCTTTGGGGTCAGAGACAAAAAGAGGGGAGAGGAAAAAGAGAAATTCCACAAGAAACAACAGAAATTATTAAGTTTCAGCTTGCCAGATGACCTGTGTTTGATGTGTTGCCATTTGCCCATCAATAAACTCTCTAATCATATCATCTTTTAAGAGATGAAGACTTTTCTAATCAGCAAGTATGATAAACATAATAGGTACATTGCATTCATACATACATAGTGTAACAGATTGAAGGAAAAATAAATTTCCCTTTCCACCACTAAAGCTCCTACCAGCATTGCTAGTTTTGACAGCAGAAACCACTGTAAGAAAGGCCTGGAAAATGTGCAAGAGAGCTGCTATAAACTAGACTTTTTATCAATTGTCTTGGTAAAATCTATGCCAATATTAACCATTGGTCTTAACCTTCATGCTTCCCTACATCACATTTGGTCCCCCTTCTGTCTCTGCATGAAATCTTAAACTGTCCTAGTTGAATCCCTCACATAAAAATTACTAAAGGAAGGGCATGGAAAGGCTGTAACTACACATACAAAAGTCAACTTGCTGCTGCCAGAGTAGAAGCCAAATTCAGGGTGTCCCTGCTACCAAGGGCCTGCCAGCTGTGCCTATTGCCTTTGGAAAGCATTGGCAGCCTTTACCAAGCAGAGGATGCCCCCAGCTCCTGTACTTTCTACCAGAGGTGGGCTTGGTGACTACAGAGCTCCAGGAATTCTTCACGCCAGCCTTTACCACTGCTCTCAGTGACTGTTTCTGTTGGGCTCTAGCCTACAGATTTCTTAAATTCTCAAATGTCACTCTTTGAGTATTCAATGCAGTCTTAATAGTGTAATTAAAAATATACCTTGTGGATATTTTTTTCTACAGACTCATACTGCAGGTCTCTGATACTAATTTTACAGAACTTGTGTTGTAGTTGGCACTAATTTCACTAGCACAGAACTTTGTCACATGCTAAAAAAGGCATCATACATGACTGCTAAGCAAAATAGAGGATGCAAGAATTGGTACTTGGTTTACAAAAAAAAGTTAGACCTTCAACTAAAATTCTATCCAAAAGAATTGTAATGCAATCTAAATACATGGTCACCAAGTAGGCTGTTTATCCATTACTTTTTTTTTAACAGAAAAGTATACCAGATGGCTTTAATTTTCAAAGCCAAAACACTTTTTTTAATTCCATACTTGAGGCTCACAGACCACTAAAGTTAAACAAACAGATTTGTCCTTCTGAAATTTAGTTACTTTTTTAAACTTCATTTGCTGTGAGAACATGCAGACAATGCATTAGCTCAACTTGATAAAGCACAATAGCTATTAACAAACAAAGGCAAGCCTCAAAAATGCAACATATCTCTCACTACCACCCTTGAATGACTGCTCCCTATGCTTAGGAAGACTCAAAGATGCCAGTGACCTTACAGCTGGTGACTGTAATAACAGAGGGTAACAAGACAGAAATAATGAATGCCTCCTTGTTAAGCAGTGTTGTTTGTGCTGTTCCAAGAGAGATCTGCCAAGAACTTTCCATGCAAACCTTATTTTTCTCAGATCTGTAACTTGGCTGCAAAAAAAATCCAGCATGATAATACCCACTTCAAAAGATTTTAGATTACAAGTTTTAAAATACATTTTCAAGTTTTGAAATAAATTCAATTTACACTAAATAGGGTAAGGAGGTTATCACTTCATGTATTTTTAGTTGCTTTATTGCAAAAAAACCTCTGGTTAGCAAGTTTGCACCCCAGATCATTATATGTTTTCTAACTCTTGGATTAAATAAGTCTGAAGTATTGCAGTGTGAAAGGAGACTTTGTGCCATATAGTCAAGATTCCAGTGATGTGTATTTTCTTTTTAAGGAAGACTGTATGAAATCAAATGAAGCACTCATGGGATTCTATCTGCCAAACAATTCAGTGGAAAAGATCTGTGCTAATTCTTAATACAACTCAGCTGACCTGAGCCTAAGACCAGGTTGTGAAAAAGACTGACTGCTTAACACACCATTCTCACAAAATACAAGCCCACAATTTCCATGTGAAACTGTCTGGTTTTTTTTTTGTTTTTAAACAAGTGATTCCAAGCTTTGAACCATGCATAAATCCAATTTCAGTTTACCTGTTTCTTTTTTGGCTCATGACCCATTAGGACAAGGTCACTTTGTACAGTTCCTGCCCAAAGAAAATTCTTTCCATTGGCAACTAGCAAGATGTATAGAAATTAGCTTTCAGGCACAAAACAGATTGCAGCCCAACTTGAGAAAGCACTCTGTCAGGTAGTAGCCTGTTGCCATGAAGCAAGAAGGCTATGACAGTTGCCTAAGTGGGGAAAAAGTGGTGGCTTAGGCTTACATCTATAAGGAATAAACCCCCTAGCAAAAAACTAAAGGAGAGGATCAAAACATATAAATATTATCAATAAATTACAAACTTTTCTGAATATATATGGTGAGGTCATTTCAGAGGAAACACTAGAAGGAACAGGCCAGAAAACAACATGAGACAGAATAGCTTATAAAGGTTTCCGCTCATTTTCTTTACTAACATGGGTTTTCCCTCCTAGGGCACCTCATCCCCCAGAATATCTCTACTTACCTCACTGTTCAAGACAAATTAAAACTAAGTAATTCTATGAAACCACAATTCCTCTGAGATTATTTGCAATTCAGCTAACATGCTGGGTATATAGGACATTACCATTCTTGAGGAGTTTGTATGAACTGGAGTAAGTCATCATACTTGGATTCCCATTCCGCTCAGCTCCAGAGTAAACTAAAGCAGCAGGGGAACAGTTCCCCTTGACTACTGCACTATACAATTTGAAAAAAAGCAAAAACATGAGTAGCCAGACAAGAGACAAGTAAGAACAAAAAGCTCCTACCAGATCAGTGGAACTTGGAGAAAAAGGCAAGGTAGCCAAAAGGCTTCTGCATTACTGAAACCGTCTGCTCTGCAAGAAGCCACAAAGGGAGCCAGTGGTTATAAGAGGGTGGTGGCCCTGGGAATCCTGACATGTCTTCCTTTAATCATTAAAAGAGCCAGCAGAAGCGCAGACACAGAGCATCTCCTTGCAGATGTCTCTTAATCTTCTATTGATACACAGAAAACCTGCTCTCTAGCAGCGGCAAGGATATTTCTGTGGCACTGTGCTCTCTTAAATAATGAAATCAGAGCAATGTAATCAATCAATTTGGACATTTCTATTCTTTTTGCCAACAAGGGGAACTATGACTGTTCCCTGCCCAGGTGAGACAGCAGAGATAACACTCTATGCTTTAACAGAGCCGTGTATATTATAGGGTATGAACACCATATGACGACAGAATAACCAGAGAGATGTATAAACCTTTTGTAGTTAATTTCTCTTTTGAAACTTTCTAGAAGAAGGAAATCAACCAGTTTTTTTCTTCAAATAAAAATAAACTGCATGACATCTTTAACCCAGAAACCCAATTATATATACACTTAAATTTAATCATGTCTGTAGCACCAGTAATTCCAAAAGGGAAAAACACATAGGATTAACCTAAACTTAAAAAAAGAAATCCTTCTTGGTGCCAAGTTTTTATTGCTATATATATATATAAACATTTAGTTTAAGGCATCTATTAAAATAATTGCTGCTCTTTCCATGTTTCTAATATATATTGAAATCGGGGAGTATTTAAGTCAAATTGTTCTATACACGGCTTAAACATCCCGTACATTTTTCTATCTTGAATATAAACAAATTAAGTTATGCCAAAGGAGAATTAAATGTAACAGAGTTCTATACACTTAGGTTGTGATGACCTCACCATGTGTGCATAATCAAAATCTCCAACACCATCAAGGGTCACTATGTATAAATGGTTACCGTAAAAATCTTTGATATGCACTTTCTGTAGCTAATTTTTAAACAGTTACCATCTATGTACACCTGCTCCCTAAAAAAATAAAAAATTCCTCAATAACTTGCAAGTTTTCAGTAATTTAAGGGAAATAGAAAGTGCTTAAAAATCAGTGAAAAATTGGATTATGATGTTTCAAAGAAGACTTGTATAAAAAAGAAAAACCCAGCTTCATTGGGTAGTTTCCTATGCTATTCCTTTGCCTACCCTTCCTCATTCATCTTCACTACCACCCCTTCCAAAAAAAAAAAAGAATTTCATTGCAATGAAATTATACCAGAAATTTACTGTTCTAACACAGCAATCTCTACTATTTACTGCTGATCTCATTCAGACACACATGAGCCTCAGCAAAAACTGGAAGCAGGGCCAGCACATGGGAAACTGAAGTCTATTCATATGCTCTGCTATAAATCATGTAAATACTCAAAACAAATGAGCTTTTATGAACATTCAGATCTTTCTTCACATGTAGAATCTGCATGAAAAAAGCCAGTCACAGCACAAAAAAGTGCACAATTTTGTATTCACTCGTTCAGACAGTGAAAAAGTCCTACTAACTGAATTAAACTTCTTATATCTGAATGCACAATTTGAAAACGAGAGTCACGTCCATTTTCCTCTGAACCGGGGTGCAAATAAAGCATTATCTAACAACTACCATAATTGTAATAATATGGCATTTTAGTTATGTACAAAGTATTTTTCTAAATGTAGATTTCCAACTATACGTCTATTTTGCAGTGCAGCTATGCCAGCTGTATTATTTAAAGGTCATATTCATTAAAAATCACCCTTAGAATTTTCCTTAAAAAACATGTCAGGCACTAGGTCATCATAAAAGACACGGTAGGCATATTTCACTTAATGAAAGAGGGTAGGATCCATATGTTTTAAAGTTTATAATAAAAAATATCAGTTATAGCATGGTATTTGTTTTCCTCACAGACAGCATGGAAACAGTGGAATGTCAAGAAGGAGAAGGTCCTGGAATTAGTGAGTATTGCACAGCACATGTGGGAAGAAAGCTCATCTAAAACCCTCTAGAACAAGAGCAATTCCAGGACATGGGAAGAACACAAAAGTAGCCAATGTCAAAAACAGATTTAAAAATTTTAAAGTAAATTTAAAAATCTTTGAAAAGAAGGCACTAAAGTAACCAGAGAAAAAGAGAAAGCAAACCAAACAGTCCTGTGTGTTGAGGGGAATGAGAGGTTTTGCCTCTCACAGACTACAGATCTGTTGCCTGATTGGTCACCAGTGGAATTGGGGGAAAGACGTACATTTTTTTTTTTCCACCTTTGCAGAGCTGCATTAGGTCAAAGCCAAGCTGAGGAAATTAAACCAGTAGCATCCAAATATTAAGAGAAATGACTGTTAGGTACCACACTTGATTCTTATTGGGAAGCTTTTTGGTTGTGCAGATTTCAGTAGTAGTAAAGGAGCTGAAGTAGCTATTGCTCCACCGTTTTCCTTTTTTAATTTTAATTAAAATTAATCGAAACCCACCAACACTTCCAGCAAAACGTCATACAAACCTTTATTTTCCCTTTGACTCATGACTCTGTTAGAATCTATAAAGCTGGTAAACTGTTTTCTTCCCTTTTAAATACCTCAGCACTTTCTGATTACAAATTAATAGAAGAATTTGAAGAGTAATTATGTAACTGTTCTTGTACTTTTGTATCATCCTAAAGCACTCCTTGCCAAAATCATGCTCTGAGAAAACTCCCAGCTTGCAGAAACTACATACATGTATGTCAGTAATAATGCCAAAGAAGTTTAATAATTCAATCACTCTCTTCATTATCATAGAATGGCCTGGGTTGGATGGGACATTAAAGATCATCTAGTTCTAAGAAAAGTGCTTTTAAATAGCTGCCACCTCCTTTGTCCCTAAGGACAGTTTCCCAGGGGATCTTGTTCACAAACTCCTTAAACAACTGGAATTTTGTTCTTCCAGACTTTAGGGTCTTGACCTAGCTCCTCACCAGGCCCACATGCCTTGAGATGACAAACTCCACCAGAGAGTGGTCACTACAACGCAGGCTGCCACCAGTCTTAACCTCTAATGAGCTCCTCTGCATTGGTGAGCACCTGGTCCAGTAATCCTTCTCTTCTGGTGGGTTCACCTAATACCTGGACCAAGAAATTGTCCTCTACACCCTCCAGGAAGGAGTCTCCTGGATTGCTTATAGCCAGCTGGATTGCTATTTAAAAATATATTTTCTTAACTTCTGCAGTTTTATCATTGCTTATAAAGAAGCATATTTAATAGAAGGTCATAAGTTTAAGAGGCTGGAATATCTGTAATTCCATTTCACAAGTCATCTTTAGGCTGGAATGACCTCACAGAATGATCTATACATTGCCTGATCAACCTCACATATGCAATACAAAACCTGCTGAAGTCAACAAGCTTGTTCCTTAAGGATCACATTGAGACATGACTGGTTCTTGGTCTGTTTGTTGACAGTCTCACAGCACCACATAAAGTTGTGCATGCTGCCTCTTTGTTAGGGGTTACAGGCCACAGAATGCATCCCTCCCTTCAGCCAAAACCATCTCTATCATGACTGACATCTTAATTAGGCAAATTTGATAAGAGCAATTAAAGATAATATGCCCACAGTGCCCACATCTGAAATGGGAATGTTCTTACTACCCTTCATAGGTAGCCTGATAAACTGGCTCTTCACTAGCACCAAGTCTGGCTACAGACAGTGCCACTGCAAAAATAGCAATGGTATTGCTAATTTAAAACATTGTACTTTACCTTTATCATCAAGTATTGTGAAGGAAGAAACTATGCATGAAATGTAATTCCAGTTTGAACACTCTATAATGCAGCACTAGCCTGAATTTAGTCTACAGGCTTCTACTCTACATCGGGAGCTAAATGAATCTCAAAACAAATGAAAAAAATTATCTCCCAAGGTTAGAACTATTAGCAACAACTGCCATCCACACCATACAAGAAACAAACTAATTGGGATCTGAAACACACTTTTTAAATTATTTTTCATAGCTCTAATAATTTGAGATTTAAGGCTTATGAATTTCAGGTGTTTGCTGATAAATATGCAGGAAGAATTCATAAAGTTTTCTAGTGGAAGTATAAAAATATAGTTAAAATAATGCTTAATAATAAATAACAACTAAGTTTCTGATATAATTTATTTCCAAAGTATGTATAAAAAAGTAATTCAGGAAGATGTGCAAATATAGGTCTAACTTCAGTTGTTGAAAGCTAAGCATATAGTCTTTCTGAATAGAGAACATTTTCCCAAGTCACATCTGTATGTTAATTTTGCATTATTATTTCTATTTCTGCTGCAGAGGATCTGGGAATTTCAGTCATACACCTGCTAAAGCAAGGATTTCTCAACTTTTCTCCTCCCCTCCCTTCTGCTGAATACTTCCCACAGCAGCCCCTAGTTTTGTAGCTAGCTTATAAGTGGTATGCATGACAGTTTGGGAATCCCATCCCAGAGAGAGCATATGGGGAGATACTCGGTAATAAGTTCTTCAAATGTTGACCTCCACAACCCTTTCATTTACTCATTACTAATAAATATAGATACATGTCTGTCAAACTGTATTCTTGCCTCATACTCACAGTGTTTGTCTCACTGTGCACATGAAGTGATGGAAGCACACGTGGCCACACAGCAATGGAAAAATCTCTGTCCAGATCAATTCACAGTCCAACTGAAACATGAAGAAATAACAGTCTGACCAGAATATTATTTGAAATCTTACAATGTCATGCTAAGACTGTGTCTAAATATTCTTTTCCAGACTCAGTGGAGCTAAAGAAAACCCCAAAACCAACCTGCTTCAGGCTGCTGCCCTCCACTATGAGAGTTTGGGAAAACCCTTACTAAATTACCATAATGGAAAGGGGGCAAGTTAGCTAATAATTACTGTAAGTCAGAAGTGGCCCTTTAGCGATCCAAGAAAGCTCAAGCAGAATAAAAAAAACCCAAAAAAACCCGAAACTATTAATTTCTGGCCAGATCAGCTTCTTGAACTGGCTCACCACAGAGCTGCTAGAGCACCCAGGCTGGCAGGAAAGGAGGGCACACTTCGACATTACACCAGCCTATACATACAATGTATACATATTGTTACATACAATAACTATCTGTTGCCAAAGCTCAGAGCTTTCCCGCCCGCTGCGGTCACCGATGGCACAGCGGCCGTGCCCCTGCCAGCCCTCCCTCCTCAGCACGGCCGCACCCTCGGACCCGCACTTCAGAGCCACCCCATCCAGTTTTGAGTCATTAACCACCCAGCTACTGCTCCTGCCGTGACTAATATTCTCTCCACACCGCCCCTGTTAACGTGATTCTGCACGTTTCCAGCAACAGCCCAGGGACTGGTGAGCAAGGCAGCAGATGGTCCCTAAGGCACATCGCTGCTCCTGCCTGCTGTTACAGTGGTTACGTGACCGGACCCTGGACCATTTGAAGGCTTTGTCATTTTTGTACCCGAGTATTCGCAAAGTTATTCATAGGCGCGATCTAGAAGCGGAGGGACGCAGGCCCGGGGCGGATGCTCAGCCCGCCTCCCGCGCAGCGCTCCGCGCTCGGCCCGGCCGGGGCTGCCCCGCGGCCCCTCCGCCCCGCACACCCGGGCTCGCCGCGGCTCACCCCGACCCAGCGCTGCGGACA
>VWZF01006575.1:1237132-1320310 GCA_013396755.1 Sclerurus mexicanus
AAGAGCGAGGAGGAGGAGGAGGAGGAGGAGGAAGAGCACACCCGGGCTCGGCTACATTCCCGTGCGGAGAAAGGCGGGAGGCGGCGTTAGCCCTTTACGGACAGCTGGGTCCGGCGCTGCCCTCAGCTGCTGTCGGCGTATTCGCAGCCCGCTCTCCCGGCCGCGGGAGGAGCAGGAGGAACAACCATGTAAGTTCCGAATTGCCGGGGGTCCTGTAAGAAGATGGGGGATGCCGCAGACGCCAAGGAGATGAGGAAGACTTTCATTGTTCCTGCCATCAAACCCTTTGACCATTATGATTTCTCTCGAGCGAAAATCGCCTGTAATCTGGCCTGGCTGGTGGCCAAAGCCTTTGGGACAGGTAGGTGGCGTCTCCTTCTTCCCTTTCTTTGATGCCGGTTCTTGTTTGGTTGCTTCGCTACTGAGGACGTGCGAGCCCTTCCCTGAGGAGCTGGGAAGGGGGAGCAGGAGATGTGTGAGAAATGGTTTCGGTCTGTTCCCATATCTTTAAGATCCCTTACGCCTTGTCGCGGTTTTTTTTTTGTTTTTGTTTAGTTATTAGCCTTAGTCTTTCTGAAGTAGTCCCACTATTTCCATTAGCGAGTAATTGTATGTATTGGCGCTAATACAATTTTATTTGAGGAATCGAGCTCTGTAAAATGGTATTTTATTTATTACCTGAGTCACACTTCTAGAATGCGAAAAAACACCAGCAATCCACGTTTGTCTGTCGTCTTGGAATTTTCCCTAGTGTTATTTAGGTGCTGAATTGGGGGCTGGCAATGGAAATGGATGCGTGCTGTTAGCGTTGACATGTGTGACAGTAGCCCGTAGCCATTTGAGTGGTTAAGCAAAAAGAACGGTTTCAGGAAAAAGAGCATTTAATGCCAGGTTTTGGCCTTCACAATGCAGAAGGCTCTCCTTGTCTGTAAGTGTAAATGGAATTGATTGTAATGTCTCCAAAAGGCATCAGTGCTGTGTCTTTGAAAACCTGGGCCTTGAGGAATACCAGACCTATTATTCTGTGCCTGAAATACTGTTGGGCCCTGAGGAATACCAGACTTGCATAGGTCTTCTGAGGGAAGCATTTTGAAAATTTACCAAGCTGCTTTTTTTTATTTATTTTTTTAATAGCTGTAGTATCTTAATAACTTAATTTTCTGCAGATTAAAAATAATGGGCTGTTTTGAAGGGTGAGTTAGATATTAACAGTCCATGTTTTTACCCCTCTTTTTTGTAGAATAACAGGAAAAGGTTTCACCTTCTGGATTTTTGCACATTTTACGTTTAGGGCCAGGGCTTTGTTATGTGTTTGGACAGGATTAAAGGCATACCTTTATGATGCCTCTGGGAACTGATGATATTTGATGTGCTGCTTCCAAAAAAGCACTTTTAAAGTACTTGAATCTAGTGAAATTTCACTAAGTGCAGTAGCTACTGAAATAAAGTGTATTTTCATAACTTTAGAAAGAAAAAAAGATCAAAATACTGTTTGCATATGAAGATTTGTCAATAAACTCTGCTTACTTTTCTTTCAGAAATCTGGGCAAGTATGCAATACTTTATATGGCTTTATTAGTTATGCAGACATGAGAGGTAAAATAGTAGTGGAATTTCTTGGAAGTACTTAATTCAGCATTTTCAGAGATCTTGTATTTTCAGGTAGCTTGGTTCTATAGGCTTTACTCATGGGATTCTGAGTGTACAATGCTTGTGCAATTATATAACCCAGCATTCTAATCTGAAAACCTTTTTGTATTGGAGTTTGACAGATTCTCAACCTATGGTTGAAGTGTCTTCATCTGTACTGCTAGAGTTTCTATTGGATGTGTAAAGCCATTTGCAGGGTACTTTTCTGCCACTTTCTGTAAAAAGTGTGATCCAAACCAAATTCCTTTACTCTTTCGCTTCGTTACTGGGATTGTTCTGAGGTGCACAAATGAAACCTGTTTAGAGGAGATAATTGTTCCATCTGCTTTCTAAGTACTGCAGCAATGTAATAGTAGGAAGAGAGGTAAACATACACAATTGTAGTGTTTCTGCTCTCAGATCTCTCACTAGGTTAATATAACTAGCAACCTCAAAGAAGAGTCTGTGGCTGAGGTAGGGAAAAACAGTATACAGGATTTGCATGTCTGCAGTACAAACGCTTCCTTTATACTGGAGTGAAAAAAAGAACTGACCTTCACCTTTTCCAAGAAGGAAGGAAGTTTGTGTTTGTTAAATTGTTTTAGTTCTTGGGAGTAAATCACAACCTCAGTCTTCTACCTATTGCTATATACATTTGTACAAAGGAAATAAAAAGGATTAGTGTGTTTATAGAGTCCCCATTTTATTTCTTTTTTTATCCTTGAAATGTTGCAGTTCCTAAATTGGGCAGGGGAAGGGGTTTTTCCCTACCCTCTCTGAAACAAAGTAATGCCGCTCCTGTTGATTAATAAAAAGCGTAGGTTGTTACAATCATGTATCCATTGAAGAAATCTAAATCTTTATGTATCAAATGGGCACATCTTTCAGTGCAGGTCTTTCACATGCATATTTTAAAAGCATATTTTAATACAATCAAAATTGTGGCTACAGCTTGGCTACATGTTGCGAAGAGAATTCACTCTTGAAAAAAAACTTTGAAATAGGTACTGTTTATTAACATTTAGTAGTGACTTTTGGTGTTTGATACTTAAGAATAAAAACTGAGAAACAAATTGTATATTGCTGTTGTCCTTGGTGAAACCACAGGTAGAGAGTTTGGTTCACAACACAAGCAGGTCAAAATAAGTTGTCTTATTAGTGAAGTGTATTAAGAGAGTAAGTATGATAATGGTCATGTTGAAGGCATCTTGTATGAAGAATTTTTAAAGAAATACTATCTGAAGACAGAATTCATATTTAAGTGTTGAGGCAATGTAAGATTTTGTGCCTTGATGTTTTGCTGAAGGACAATATGTCAGTGTTAGGACATATCAGATTAAATATTTTGTAATAACCAAGTTGTTTAAGTGACATGAGTTGCAGTAACTGAGAGGGAGGGAAATTCACAAAAAGTGTGAAGTATGAAAGGGGGAATGTTTGACCTTGGAAATTAAATCTCCAAACACTTAACTTTAGCCTTAACTCCCAATGCTGGCAGTGAACCATTTCAGTATAGAAAAACTGCTGTCCAAAGAACTGTTTGAACTGTATAGACACACTATCCTTCAACTTAAAAGAATAAGAGGACCTATTTCATAGGAGAAAGTTGAAAAATATCTGGCTGTTGTGGTACTCTGTGCCCTTTTCATTTCTAAAACAACAGAAGCAGATTTAATTATTTTGAAATGTGAAGTTTTTGCCTTCTTGCTCTACTATAGTCCTATAAAATATGCCTGGAAAATTTGTTGTCCATCTGCCATCCTAAAGACAGGCTGAGCTAAATATATATCATTCCTGACAGATGTTTGTTTGGGCTGTTTTTTGAAAATCTCTAATTATAGTGATCCCACAGTATGTCTGCTAGTCAATTCGAACATTACTTATCTCTAAATGAACAGAATCTTGATGTCTTTTACTACACTGTTAACCCATTAACCTCTTCCTAGTGTGTGTGGGAATGGGGGGCACCTCACCTTCTTGCAACACCTTCCACATAATAAAAACAGTGTCTCCTTTCGCTTCTGCTGTTTAGACAAAACAGACTTTTTCATTTTTTGTAAGTCAAACTTTTTTGCTCTCTGTGTTTTGGTGTTTCTTTTTTGGGGGGCTTGGGTTTTTTGTTTCTTTTTTCATATATTTTTTCTGTGGTTGGTTTGCATGAGTTCTGTACTTAAATCTAGATCTAATGGTCCAGCTAAACCATGGCTAGTACAAGGTAAATTTGAAAAACTACTTCACCTTTCCAAGCTATAATGCTCTCATTTATTCACTGAAATATGATGTTTGTCATTTTTGCATCAGCCTAGAGTTGTTGACTCATCCAGTCTGTGATTCACTGTAGCTCTGTATCTTTCTCTGCAGAACTGCTGCCTACTCAGTTGTTCCCATCTTGTAATTGTACTGTTGTAGGTTCCTGCTTTGCAGCTATACTTACATAACTACACCCTATTTTCAAACCACTTCTTCCACTTATCAAAATTATCTTGAATTATAATTTTGTCCTCCAAAGTGTTTTCAATCCTTTTGTAGCTTGCAATCGCTTCTCTAGAACCTTGTCTAGCGTGAAAAAAGATGTGAATTCTTGAACATGGTCTTCCCATTTGGTAGGAAACTTCTGAGTGCTCTTGGAAAATAGTTTTTCAGACAGATTTTCATCCAATTTTTAGTTACTAAGTTAAGAATATCCCTGTGTATGATTCTCAGAAAATTATGGGAACAGTTTTGAAGTCAAGTTAAATCTGTTGCTACTCTATCCATGCAATGTATTATCCTGCTACAGTAATACATTTTGGTAGTTAGCATGAGTTTTTATGGGTTTTTTTGACCAGAATAAACTAAAAACTAAATAAAAGCTGCACAAGTCTGAGTGTTTCTCCTAAATGTTGTTGTGTTTTCTGAAGTCAAAATAGAATAGTCCCTCTACCTTTTGACATTAATTTTTTCCTTTATAGGTGTTTGAAGCAATAGATTTCAAATTGCGTCATCTGGAACTAAATGTTACCCAAGAAACTTAAAAATAGCTCTCTCGATGATTAATATTTTCAGAATTCATACGCAGCTACTTACTGCTGCTTGCACATGTTGCCAGTAGAACCATGAAGGGAGGAAGGGAGGAAATGAATGCTGTGTATCTGTCAGAAACAAGTTTTAGCTAAATACTATCTTATGTTATGTTGGGTGTTGCAGGCCAGAACACATTTTAATCTTTTTCTAGCAGAACTAATTTCTTTACTTTTACTCGTTGTGGCAGCAGCAAAACCTTGTAGAAGAGTCTGGAGTACAAAAGAAAATGTTTGAGATTCTTGTGAGAAATTTTTTTATTATATTCCGTCATCTCTATAAAATAGTTGCTGGTAAATTGATACTTCAGTAAGTCCTACTAAAATCAATTGATTAGACTAATAATCTAGTGGGATTTTCTCCTTAGAAGGTGATTGTATCACTCCTTTCTGTAGAACACACTTGAAACATAGTTTGACTGTAGATCACTTTTTTTTTTAAAGTAAATACAAAAAATTGTGTGAGCCTCTGGATGTGTTAGGTTTAGCAGTCATCTGAATTTGTAGACTGTGCATGTACAAACATGCAGAAGGTGATTAGTAAATTAATGGTTGCAGGATTCTTAGTACACAATGTACCTCCATTGGAGTAGATAGTTTAGAATCTGTTAGTTCAATGACTTCATGCCACTGACCTTATTTTTAGCCTATTTGCCATTACAACTGTAAGTACTTGTCTGCAGAATATGATAGATCTGACCAAGGGACTGTAGCCAAATGCTCACCGATGTCAGGTGACAAGATTAAATACATTTCTTCTACCTGTACCTGGTTTGTCTTTATATTTCTTGACCATCATTGCAGTTACTACTGCAGATATATTTTAACTTCCTCCCTTTTACCTCGTGTTTTAGGGTAATCTGTTGGGTTAGTGACTCCGTCTGTAAAGGTGGCTCTCATTCACACTCAAAGAGTATTTATCTGCTATTGATCAGGAATGCATCACTTTTCCAATATGAGATGTTACGTAATTTCCATTCTACAACTAGCTGGAGGGTTTTAATGAGCACATCTGAATACAATTCCACCCCTGAAGTTAGTGACTCTTAAGTACTTCCTCTGCTAAACCCAGGGCTCAGAATGAGTGTTTTTGCTGGTGATTCTGGTGGGAGTAAAAAACACTCAAGACTTCATAAGAGAAATACAGTGAATTCTTCCTCCCCACCTCTTTTGGGTTTTGTTTTTTTTTTTGGTCCCCTTGGACACTACATTATTATTAGATCAGGTGGCAGTAATAAACCTTTCTGGTACAGAGCTGAAATGTAGTGTTTGAAATCTATTTGCCAAATAAGAGTTGTATAGTTCTAGCTATTTCCTACGTGTTTTATTCAATTAGAAGCAGTCTTGAACTAAGAGAACCTATAAACAAGACACCAAAGCAGATGTATCCATTCAAGTCCATCTAGTTATGGCTGGCAAAAAGTTTTCTTTGGCTTAATAAAGTCTAGTAATAGTTCAAGAAGGAAGCATTTATCTTCAGATTTCTGAAACAGTCTTTTGCCATATTCCATAGGCTATTTAAATCATAACTTGTCTATAACAGTCATCAGGGTGCTGGCTGGGTGAGACAGGATTATAGTTAAACTATTGTCTTTGCATTTCTCATAACTCACCTCTCCCAAAAATAAGTTCTGAAGGCATTTATGTTAATAAGGATTGATCCCATTACCAGAGTTAATTCTAAGTCGCTCTTTTGTTTATGAGAACCTGAATCAATACACAGGTTTTAATAAGATAGATGCTAATCTTCCCATTTTAATAAGAAATGCCAGTACCAGACACATTCCGTAGGTTTTGTGAGGAGTGCTTCCTATTGTGCTACTGAGGACAGACTATTGGATGGGATAGACAATTAGTGTGAGCCAGTAGAGCATTTCTTAGTAATTCTCAGCATTCAAAAAACAACTGAAGTCTGATTAGGCTATGAGGGTAGAGCGTGTGCATCTTGATTTCTTAAATGTTTTGGGTATTTGATTTGTTGTTTGGCTTTTGGGGGTTTTTTTGGGGGCGTGTGTGCTTTTGCTTTTAATAGGGAGTCCCTTTTAAGTGCAGAACAGCTACCGAAGCAGTGGATAGTGGTCTATTTTTGTATCATCTAGAGACAGGAGGCTAGAGTCTGTTTATTCGTAGTACTTCTGTGATGGTAAGTCCAAGAATCTCTCAGGTTCAGCTTATCAAGGTGGCCAAAATTAAGAATGGTTATACTGAAATCGAGTCTGCCGTAAATTTATAGAGGTTGACCTTCCAGATACTTGCTCCAAGGCAGGAGTACACTACACCTCCTGCCTGCTGGCCAAGACCGCAGTAAGTAGCAGACTGATTCAACAAACCAAGAATAGTCTTCCAAGGAGTAATTCACACTTATCTGAGCAGAGAGTTTTATTTATACAACAGCTGTTAAAGGTAAATTCAGGAGTGGTATCCATGAATTATTTTTAGATTATTCTTTCCCTTTAAAATGGTCTGTTTAGATGGAAAATTAAGTTACATTTCTATTTCATAGCGCGAAGTGTTCTCATTTTGTCTGGAATAATGTTCTTCCTGGTCGCTGGTACAGTTATGTGTTTTGGGTTCAGTATGAGAATACTGTTGATAGCACACCAGTGTTTTAGTTATGACTCAGTAGTGCTTACTCTCAGTCTCAAGGACTTCTCGGTGTCTCTCTCTGCCAGTGAGAAGGTGCACAAGAAGCTGGGAGGGAGTGCGGCCAGAACACCTGCCCTGAACTGGCCACAGGGATGTTCCAAACCATAGATCATCCTGCTCAGTATAAACTGGTGGAGTTGGCTGGCTTGGGGGTAGGCAGCAGCCTATATTTTTTTTCCTTTTGTTATTAGTATTACTGTTGTAATATTTTACTTTATTTCAATTATTGAATTGCTTTTAGCTCACAGCAAATAGCTGGGCCTCTCAGTTGCCATTGGGGTTAAACCACAACAAGGAGCAATAATAATCCCTTGTTTGCTTTAAAGCTTGGAATAAGCCCTTTAACTTTTTTTATTATTTTTTTTTAATTCTCTAAAGAGAACATCTGCATGACTTATGATTCCATTATAATTTATGAAAAATTACCTGAAGAGATGTTGAATGCTTTTTTGAAGTTAGCCTGATTGTTAAATTCATGCTACTGTTTTGGTCTAGTGTGGTATTTATTTCCTTTTTGTTATTTTCCTTGTATGTTGAACTTGTCCATTAGCTTCAATTATTCTCTTCACAGTTTAGTATTTACAAAATTAAAAATATCAAAATTATATCCAAAATTGCAATCTGTGGTCATGCTCTATGTTTCTAGGGGGGAAAAAAAGTAGAGTGATCATCTGCGTTAGTCTACTTGTCCAAGAAAAGCCAGCCTCAGAGTTAGAAGAGGTTTCTCAGGTCCTTGTTCACAGTTTTGAAAGGCCCTGTGGATGGTAGTTTCACAGATGGGTCCCTAGACAACCTGTGCCTGTGCTCTGGTCATCTCTCTTTGAAGAATTTTTTCCTCCGGTCAGCTCATGACCACTGCTTTTTTAGCACTTCACTGCAAAGTCTAAGCCTCTCTGTGGCTTCAAAACCTGCCTCTTGGGTGCTGGAAGAGTGCAAGTAGATCCTCCACTGCCTCTCCCACAATACACCCAGTTCCCCATGTCTCATCTGTATTTCATGTGTTCAGCTCCCTGAACTCGGTGTCTCCGATATTCCTCCGTAATATAAATTACCACAGATTTCAAAGTCAGATGGTACTTTATGGCAGTATGTGCAACAAGGTATTTAAAACTGGCTATTTACCTCAGAGTTTAATCTAGAAAGTCTCCTCTTGTCAGCTGGGCAAAGCAAAGGGAATGGTAAAATGCACATATTGGGGATTAGTGTTGAGATTCTTTTCTCTCTAACAGAGATGGTTTAAGCAATCTCCAGTCCTGCCAGAATTGTTAATAAAGGCTTTTGACCCTGCTGATTGTTCTGGTGATCTGCTGAGAACTGGATGTAACCTTCAAATTCCCTTCCACGGGACTTCAGAGGCAGCACATGCCAGTTCTGGAAGGACTTTTGCTTTGCAATGGAAGAGTTTTCTCTGTCTGTTACCCATCTGATGGTTTTTTTTTTTCTTTTTTCCCCAAAATCTCTAGTGTGAGAACACAGTTTGATTCTACTATCAAAAGCTATTCTGATATCAAACAGTTCGATACAAATTATGAAGTGGGGCACAGTGCCTGTGTTTCTGTCTGTGTGGAGGGAACTCTGACAGGAATTTTTGTAAAGACTTCTGATCTTGTTGCAGCAGAGATTCCTTGTTTGTGCACTTTCATGTTTCTATACATTTAGAATATGTCTGTAGCCACAGTTTCTCTTCCTAGCCTCTTGTTTCTGTATTCTATTTTTCTGATAGTTCTGGTTTTATTTTTATGAACACCAGTAAGTTTCTCCTCCAGATTTATTTTTGGAAACACCAATGAAGTAAAAGAAAGGGCATACATCTCATTTTGTCTTCTTCTGTATTTTTCAGAAGCAGAAATATCTTTTATAAATATTTCTATTTGCCTTTGCTAGTGCCAATGTTGATTTTTTTTTTTTTTAAGAGTATTCAGTCTTTAATTACTAAATCCCAGTAGTGGACATCTTGTGGATATAGTTGTTGGGTCTTAATCTTGTCCCTTTAGGATCTGTTTTGGTGATACAGCAGATGAGAATTAGTGGTGATGTATTTGTTATTTCCTGTCTTGAAATTTCTCTTTTGGCTTAGATTCTCAGACTGGAAATCTGTCATTGTCTTCAGTGAATCTGAACCCCACAATATGTGACTTCTGTTTGTGTGTAGCTAACTACTCCTGCCTCAAGAAGAATTGTTTTCATATGGGAATTAGGCTTTTTTAGGTCTTCTAAGAAATTACAAATGGCTTTCTCTGTTCCTCCCCGTTTTCCCCGCCCCTATGTAACTTCTCATCTGCAGCAAAAAGGGGGGGTGTGAGTTTTGGTTTGGGTTCTTGTTTGTGTGTGTTGGGATTTTTTTTTTTTGTTTCTTTTATTCCAAAAGCAAAACTTGCTGCCTGTGTATTGTGAGATATTTTAAAAAACGTATCTAATACTCTCTAGCTTGAGGAAATATCATAAAGATGCTAAAAAAGTTGGCATTTGAAATTGTAGAGAATAAAGTTCTGATAATCAGGACTGCGCTTCTGATACTCGGATGGAGATGGAGCATGAGGGACTTCAGAAAAAAATAAGCTTGATATTTAAATAGACAACATGTGGACAAGCAGGGAAAAGAAAGAAGGTCAGGTAGAACTGAGATAGATGAAAACAATACTTGGGGAAGCCAGAACCTAGCAGCTCAGATCCCCAGGTCGAAGTGGTTTTTGTAGGACTGGATTACTCTTAAGTCCCATAGATGCACTAAGTGAGGTTGGGAAGGGGAGAGAAGTTTGCAGTATCATCTCCTGATGCTGGTAGATATTCTTCTTAGCAGTTTTATTATTGTCTTGTAAAAAAGTAATGTTGTTAGATTTGTGTTTTAAAGGGCAGAGTAGTTGTGCTGACAGTATATTTTGATCCGGATTCTAAAGCAGAGCTGTCAGTTTTCTTGCCAAATTTAGTCTCGTGGTTTAAGCAAATTATAAACTATACCTCTCTCTTGCTTGATACTCTGAATTGGCAAAAGAAGCAGCAATAGCCTACCCTTTTCGCAGCATCCTTATGACATTTAAAGTGTGTGTTAACAATTCTTTCACTTTTTGCACTTTATAACCTGTATCTTCTTTTGCAACTAGAAGGCAGCTGGCACTTTCCAAACCCCATAATGGGAGCCCATGAACTGCAATAGAATATGTATAAAGAAGATGATAATCTGTCATTATCTTGTGATGGCTTGTTCTGTTTTTTCTCTTGTGCTCCACCCTTACTGGGCTGTTTACTCCAGCCTCTGCTTCAAACCTTGTCTATTTAGCCATTTATCCAGTTGAAGGCAAAGGGGATGGCAACTTAGAGTTGCATCACTGCTTTCCTGCACAATTATTCATTCTTCTACCAATTAAATAGGCTTTTTCCATTTGGACTCAGGGCAAGAATCACATGCCCTTTATCCCGTAAGTGTTGTTGGCTTAACTGATTTCACAACAACAGAGAGTGAAATTCTTACCGGACGAAAATGGAGCATCTTGCAGTGTGTATGCCTAAAAATGTGAAAGTTATTTGCCACTTGACTTGTGATTTAGTTTCATTTGGTCTAGCACCATATTCAATTAATTTATAATCATTACTTATGTGGTAGACAATTTTAAATTTTGTCTGCCTGTATTGTTATGTACAGTAATTGAAAAAACTGTGAGATTGTCTTGGAATGCTAATTTTTGGGTTAAAATCTCAGCATTAACTTGAAAGAATCTTGCATATCTTTCTGTGGGTGGTAAGCCAGCTCATTGAAAAAGGAGGAAAGCCACAATTTTAAGAGAAGTCAGTAACACAACTAGACGAATAAGAATTCAGTACTTTGTCAGAAGAAAACTGGTAATATTTTTTCCTCTCTTTCCATTCTTTTAATTTCAGTAAAACATCCACATATTTATGCTTAACTGATAGATTGTCTTAATTCTGTGATGCATGGCCTTTGAAATAAATAGTAGAGTAATCAATTTCACTTGCATATATACAGCTTAGAAGGCTGATTTTTCTCCTGAATTATTCTGTTCTGAAATACAGTGTTTGAGTTCCATTTTGTTATTGTAATAGAGACCAGGGTTTGTGTTTAAATGGGTGTTGTTCTGCCTTTATATGTCTGACCTATATAATATGCCAAAGGAAATTAGAATGTTTGGACGTGTATTTGGAGAAGCCAAGAAATTTTAAAGTAATGATGCTGTAAACCACAGGTTGACCTTCTGTTGAGTCCTTTGCAGTGTGATGCTCCTTGAATTTTTCTTAAGTTGCTATTTATAGTTCAAATGTTACTTTTGTATAGAATTTTTTCTACTATTTTATATTACAAGGGCTGGTAAAACTCTGGCCTTTCCTTGACTGTGCTTTCTTTAACATAATTTGGAGTTCATACACATTTTTTAAAAAATCCCCTAATACTGTATCTCTCCTTTCTGATACTGACTAGTGGGTTTTTTTCTTTGTAGAAAATGTTCCAGAAGAACTACGAGAACCATTTTACACAGACCAGTATGACCAGGAGCACATTAAACCACCTGTTGTT
This sequence comes from Sclerurus mexicanus, assembly GCA_013396755.1. Lineage (NCBI taxonomy): Eukaryota > Metazoa > Chordata > Aves > Passeriformes > Furnariidae > Sclerurus > Sclerurus mexicanus. The sequence goes on from VWZF01006575.1 coordinate 1,248,995, forward strand.
AACTTGCTGCTGTCTGCTGAGCTCTATTGTCGTGCTGGGAGCCTTATTCTCAAGAGTGATGCTGCAAAACCACTTCTAGGTCATGATGCTGTTATACAAGCCCTGGCACAAAAAGGCCTTTATGTCACTGACCAAGAAAAGTTGGTGACTGAACGAGATCTTCACAAAAAACCAATTCAGATGGTGAGTATTCAAAGCTTGTGTGTTACATTTCTTCTCCTCGTCTGTGAACTCCCAATGCCTACATACCTGCCTTTTAACATTCATCATTATGTTGAAGTATTTTTCTGAAGAGTTAAATGTGATTCATTACTGGGAAGTTTGATTGTTTTGGTTTAGGTTTTCATCTCCTCACATGTCAGTGGGGGTGTATTTCTTTTGTATTAATGCTGGAATACACCTATCATTCTACTTAATTCAAGTGTTACGCTTTTAAATATAGCAGTTGCAATGTGATCACTTTAAGTCAATGTAAAGCACACAATAATGGTGTTTTTTCATGGAGACTTTTAATAATATGTCTTTGCTTTATACAACTGCTAATTTAAACATTAGTTCAACTGACGTATTATTCCATTACTAAGCTTCTAAGCTATTCCTTTCTTGTTTGGAGCTGAATTATAACAAATTATCTGTAAAAAGGGTGGCTACATCTCTTTGTTTAGGAAATAACAGCAGAATAGAATAAGATAGAATAAGATGCTAGCTCATGTATTTAAAATAAAGTATTTTAAATTTTCACCTTTTTATTTTTAGTATTTAATATACCAAATAAATTATGTAATCTTAAAGTATTTATGGTCAGTGACCTGTAGCTGCTGCTACAAGGAAGGTGAAAATTAACATAGCTATGGTTTTATCATCAGCCTATTAGCAATTTGTGTTTACTAACGTGTAAGAAGACAAACAAGTATTTGGCAGAATGTAACTAGAGAGTCTCTCTTGTTTGATCAGTTGGTATCCAGTGATAAGCTGCAGAGGCTTTAGAGGTGTGATATGAAAGCTATTAATTAGTAACTAATGATTTATTCCATACAGTATTGCCAAGAAGTATGAGGCCTCTCAGTTTGCACAAATCTTTTTCAAGAGGAGGAGGTAGTTACTGTGATGTAAGGACTAAATTCTTTACATCCACTTTATTTTTTTGTTTTTATATGAAAATTCTTTTTGCTCATAGAATGCTTAAAGTCTGAAGATACCAATATTTCAAGAATAATAATAAGACTATTCAAGACACTTCCCTTATGATTCAACTGTGATCAGGGAATGCAGATAACTTGAAATTTTGCCAGTCTTTTTTTGATCCTAATATCCCTTTTTAAAAGGTAAGCTTAGCAAAGAACAAAAAGCATGTTCTTAACAGGAGTTGTGGATTGCAAATAAGACATACTGAAATATGGACTTAACAGTTGGATTCGATGATCTTAGAGGTCTTTTCCAATCTAAACAATTCTAAGTGATTATAATGTTCACAGAAGTTAAAGCATTTAAGAAACAAACTCCCTGACTGTTTGTTTTACAGAACTTAATTCTGTTCTTGTCTCTGAAGGAAGATAAGGTTACTGACTTGCATTTATGGTTTTCCTATTTAATTATTTTCATTGTGTCCCTGTCTAGAGTAGTTTTAAGAGGCATCTCTTCCCAGAGTTGTCAGTTGAAAAAAAAAAGTGTCAGTATTATCTAGTTTGGTTTGCTGATCTTTGATGTCAATAGCCATTTTTTATTTCCTCTCTGCTTGGGTGGCTGTTTGTGCCTTTCTTTCCTGTGTTGTTAAGGTATAGTCCAATGAGTAGTTATTCAAACATCATCATACCAGTTGATGTCCCCGGATTCCTGCTCTGCCTAGGGCACTGGTCCCCACTCCAGTACCAGCAATGGATGAGTGTGCTGTTGCTGTTGAGTTAGTCCACAGGCAGCTGGGCTGTGGCAATGAGAGGGAACACAACTGCCTTGGGCAGAAGTTCAGCCATGTCCAAAACAACTGCTACCAAAGAAATGGCTGTGAAATTTTAGTCTCAATATTCTGAGCCCAAGAGTTTTACTTTGTCAAACCATGGTCATATTCTTATGCAAGTTCCTAGCAGTGACACTATATTCTAATTGAAAAGCCTCAACCTTTTTCCTTACTACACAATTAGTAAAGTTGGCAGAAAACTTCGAATCTGGCGGTTGCATATTGACAGTCTTTTTCCTTGATGCTTTCCAGTACCTTTTCCTAGTGTTCCATATGTCACAGTTTCTACAAGTCTTACAAAGTTAAATGTATATCATGTTTTAGAGCATGGAATAATTTTTCTTTTTCAATTATGTTTTACAGAAATTTTTCATATATAATTAACTCGTATGTTCCTCTAGTAGACCAGATTGTGTTAAACCCATGTGCTATATAATTTTGAGACATTTAAAGAAAATAGTACAGTCTTTCTCTTTACTAGCCTGCCTTCCCAATGAATAGGGGAAAGATACTGGTGTTTTTTAGGGGATATTTGTGGTTTTCTGCTCAGATGTATTACATTTCTCTAGCTGAAAAGGGATGAGTTATATTATAAAATGGATCTCTGGAAAAGAGATTTGAGTATGGAATATTTTAATTTTACATGTGTATTATAATGTGTGTAGTTGCGGTCAACAGACTCGGAATTCCTTGTACTGAGTGTTTGTACAGAGATGTCAGTGGGTATTAACTGTTGATTTACTGCACATATGACTGTTTACTAAAGCAGGCATATAAAATTTTGGTCTTCTCTCTGTCTTGGATTGAACTTTTTTTTCAGAAGCCCCTTACATATTAAAGTCTTCCTTGGAAAAGTCTAGGAAATGGATGTGCTTCTTTGCACTGGGAGCAGGACAGATGGCAATTTCCTTGTTAGTCAGGACTGACTTGGCTGCATTAGTGTCTAATTTGAGAGCCTGCAAATTGTTGTGTTTATGTGTGTTTCTGTATGTGTATACATGCATAGGAGTATATATATTTAAAAATCCATTTCCCATGGTGGAATGTGGTTAGGAAAGAGGCACTTACATGGTGAATACATAGTGACAGAAGCAAAGGCTTCTGTTACAGCCTCCCCTGTGTAAGGGTAGGGCAGTGCCTGTGGAATCTGATTTGTTTAGTCTTTCTCTACCTTTGGTTTGTTCACATCACCTATTTGCTTTCTGGTAAAACCAAAAGATAGGTTATTCAGTGGTACCTTTATTTCTGTTCTCCGTATATTGCAAGGAATTACAACTTAATTCTATGTTAGTTTTTGTGAACTCTTTGTGTTTGAAAGGATCATCCTGTTGTCTTTTGGTTTTGGTAGGGGAGCAAAAGAATCAAATACTATGTTGTTACTCTTCTGGTTGAAATTTATATGGTCTTGGCTCTGCTATGCTAGACTTCAAACAGTGCAGAAATAGCCTAGAGCTTGGAATTGAAGGTGTTCAACCAAGTACCAGAGTATTTTTCTCCTGGAAGTTATACTTCAATGCAAAAAGAACTATCTGATGTTTAAAAAGTTTATGGAAGCAAAGCTGCAAAAATATTTGCAAAGATTCTTACCTCAATTGGCAAGTTCCAATTTCATTTAAAAAGAATCTGTCTTAAGCAGGCACTCCCATATGGAAATGTGAGATTTTGGCAAGCTATGCAAATCAGAAATAGCTTAAGAATTCAGTGTGGTTCTGATAATGATGTTTTGTTTTGATGCTTCCATCTATGAGATGCATAGATCACTGTTCAGGTCAATCAACATGGAAAAACAAAAGATAAGATTATCTTTATTAAATTTCATATTTTTTTCATAATCCAAACTGAATTAAACCTTCAAATGTCACATAAAGGAAGGCAATTTGGATTTTTTCATTTTTTTCATATAAGTACTATATCTATTTGTTTTAAAAACATATATATCAGTTCTTACAGAATGAGTCAGAGGAGACTTTTAGACAAGTTTCTGCATTATGACAAGAATTTTATATCAACTGAATAATGTATTTTCCGAGCCAAATCATTTTACACGGATGCTGATATTTAATCAGGTTGGTCATTTCGTATTCATATGGTCTCTTTCAATTTGCCTCAAGTGGAGGGAAGAACAAACAGATTCAGAGAGGAATTAAGAAATCCTTTCCTTCCCTCAAGTCCCTGCAATGCACTTCTGCTGTGTGGGGAAAGGAATAAAGAATTAGCATTTTAGTTCTCTCCCGCCTCATACTCTGCAGGGAAACTGAAGATGCATAATTACTCTAGCAATGGACTTCTGTTCTGCCCTGTCTCTGTCCCTAATGTGGTAGGGCCAAAACTAACTGAATTTCTAGCTTGAGGAGTAATAATGTGAAATCTTGAATATCTGTTCAAAAACAGTGTTGTGTTAGGGGCTGTACAGATACAGTAATGTTACAGAGTTTTGCCAAATTTGCGCTAGAAAAATATATTTTTCCATGCTTATTGTTGTATATTGATAGAATATTTTCAGCTGGCTACAAAAACAGTTAATAACTTGCAAAGCATTTTAAGGTATTTCATACTTAAATAAAATTTAGTGACTAGAAGAAGGTTAATGAATACCCTGTGTATAAACACTATATCTAGGAAACTATGCCATACAAATATTTTTTTGTATTATATTTTCTGTATGGGAAAATATAAAAACTGTGTTAAGTGTGATGTAGTAAAAAAACCATAACTTTTGCTTTAAATTGAACTCTCGATTTGGAAAAATACTGCTGCAAAAAAAAAAGTCAACCAGCTGAGCAGCTACTTTAAACTTACATCCATATGTAATTATTTTTGTGAGCTACTATCATTAATCAAGTAACACTTAAATCCTCCACACAAATCTACAATTTTCAGCAAAGATGGGAAAGGAATGAGAAGCTCCTGCAAAACCCCAGCAATAAGTCCATAATAGCTGGTAGGATTGAAAATTGCTGCCTCCCTAATTCTGAGACATAATTAGTGTGTATGGGGTTTTAATATAAAAAGTAGTGTGCTGTCATCCAAATTGTTTATCCATTTAGCTGCAAATGACCTTCTCCCTTGAAGATGTCTGCTGTGAGGAAGTCTGGCAATACTTTCTCAGTACAGTTCGTGAATCTGGGCTATAACTGAGGTGTAATTAGGTGTGCCTGTATTAGCTGTTCAGTAGTGATCAGGAACACATGTTTGAGGCAAATCTCTGTATTTCTCCCAGTTACTGCACTCAGGGTTTGCAATGTGGAGGCATTGCGGGGAACGCAAACAGTTTCTTTCAGCAGATAAACTGGAGGATTTGTTCTGGGATCACCACTACAGTAGCCCACTCGCCAAGGAATACTCATTTCACAGGACTAAAGTAGAGCTGACTGAAGTGAATCCCCTGAGAAGGGAGTAGGGGTGAGTTCGGGGACCTTTGCACCAGTTTTGCTTTTTGGTTGTGCAGTACTAATTGCTGGGTTCTTCACGGCCAGCGAAACTTCTGTGGAAGGCAGGGGCATTGATAGTGCTAGTTGTGTATGTACCCATAGCCAGGATCTGGATCTCTTTCTGGCTGAGATAACAGACAATAAGTGGTTAACTCATCCTGCAATCCAGACTTTTGGTCTCCCTGGCAGACTGCGTTCATGGGAAATGACAGTGCCTTTCATCAGCAGTGTGTTTCTCCTTGCAGAGGCACTGCAGCAGCTCACCCGGTTCCTTGCAGCTACATGCTGCAGCCTCCGCTCTTTCATGCTGTAGGATTCCTTTAACCCTGAGAAGCAACACCGTGTACTAAATGCTTCGTAGAACAAAGAAGTAAGATGTGGCTTCTGCCCTGAAGAATTTTTTTTTCTGGTTTTAGGCATGATGCAACAAGTTTCCATTCCATGCTATTGTAAATTACTTGTTAGATGAGGGCACATAAAAAGAATTTGCAGTTACTTGAGCCCGCGGATACCATAATTTGTTAGTTAAAACACCAGATTCTAATAGTAACCGCCTTGTGATATTTGAGCAACTTTGATAGTAGTGTGTTTCACAGAAGATTAAAATAATAAGCAAATATAGTGGTGAAACAGAACCTGAGTTTAGTCTACTGAGTCTGATGTGCCGTGTTGAACCAGTCTGCTGTGGTTTGGGGATGAGATAATGTAACCTTTAGTTGTTCCCTATTTTTTGCTCAGTTTCTAGTCTCAACTCTTCACTTGCATTCCTTGTAAGGTTCTCATTTGCTTGAAAACCATGATCCAGTATTTTCTGCTGGTCTTATTGTGTCAAATACACCATCACACCTTAGTCAGGATGGCACAGACATCTGTTGGACATAGTAATGTGGATATCAGGCTCCCTCAAGCATGAGGTGCCAGTTTGCGTTTGGGTCATGGTAACTGTTGTAACTCTCCGTAAAGTGTATTCTGCTCTTACCATTTTAACTTATAGTTATTATAACTTAGTGCCCTTTTTTGTTTTTTCATGCAGCTTATGTTGATTTATAGCCTGGAGATTTTGTTTTGCTTGCTGCTTGTTTTTAATTGTTTGTCTTGTATGTGGAAAACGCTTTTTTTTTCTGTGTCATGTAAATAGAAGCAGTGACTTGGGATGTGTTCTACAGTATATTTGTCTAGAATTCAGTGTGTGCAAATCATACAGGTTATCAGTGTGAGTTATACTAGGACTTGCTTTACTTCTGTATATCAGTAGCAGAAATTTGCAGAAGACATACATAACTGTGAAGTCCTCTGGAACATCCTTTGAGTTTTCCTGGAATGCTGTCTGCTCAACTTGTGCAGCAAGTGTGGCAACTAATGTAGAAGGTAGCAGAGCTACTGACGCCAGAGTTGTGTCTATAAGGAACAGAGAGAAGGGATGCTTTGCTGGTCCTTTCCAGCAACTCAAATGCTAGAAAATTGAGTCTTCTATGGTTTCTCTAGTTTTTTTAGTTTTCTGGTTGGTTGTTTGGTTTTTTGTTTGTTTTTTTTTTTGTTTTGTTTTGTTTTTTTTTAAATCCTGTATCCTTAATTTCAGTACAAAAATCTATGCAGGGTTTTGGTCTTATTCAGGGTTCCAGCACGGTAGTTGTATTTCACTAATTCTTGCATAGAAAATAACTAAATCTGACCTTTCTTTTCAACAGCTCTTGTAGGATTAATTTCAGTTGTGTAGAGCTGTTGAATAAACTGTGCTGCTTGTATTGTGTTCAAAGTGTCTTCTCAGAATCACTGTAAAATACAAAACTGGCTTTACGTTTGCCTTCGCCAGTTGAATGTAGTAGGAAATGTTCAGAAACAGCAGCACATTTTCTCATGTTGCTTCTAATATAAAACTGTGGCAACTACATTTAGTCTTTCACTAAAATGAGGAGAGAATATTGCAATACATCTTCCAGTTGAGATATATGATCTACTTAATAGAACTGCTGCTTTTGGAATGATGACAGGAAATTAAGTGAACTTCAAGAAAAGGTAGTACCTCCCAAAGATAGGTCTCATGCCTTCCTTGAGAAAATAAAGCAATATCTTATTATTGACTGTTGTCTCTTCTGTTCACTTCCTTGCTAATTGGGAAATACCAAGTGCTGTCAGGACTGAATGGAATAGTTGCTATTCTTCTGCCTTGAGCAAACTAAAGTTTTGAACCAAAGAGATTCTGATTGTATTTTTAGTTAGTGTTTCTTCTTTTGCTGCTGTTAACCTGGGGCGAGGAGGGAGGTAAAGAAGAAGGGAATAATGGTAATTTAATCAAAAAACTCCAAACAACCATCTGAAAACCAGACCAAAAAAACCACTCCTGAAGCACAAAATGAAAATGAGTTAAAGGAGGAATAAATTATGAGAGAAAGATGTCATGAATTCATGTCCATAAAGAATACCAGATACCATGTAGAAAATGCTTTCTGAACAGGTCAGGAAGTATTTTCATTAACCTTGAAAGACAATTTTGTTAAACACAGTTTAAGAACATTTTATTCCTATTTCTTCAGCACTGCTAAGTAGAATAGTTCAGCTTTTGGCTGTTGGTTTGATGCTGTGAACTTTCTTTGTATCTCTTTAAATATGTGAGAAGGTTATTTAAGTAAATGTTTAGAAATGGTCTTACTTCTGCTGGGTTAAGTATATTTTGGAGTACAGAAACTGAGCTATTAGGAAAAGATATATCTATGAATTGTTTTACAGACTACCTAGAAGGTATTTCTTCATCAGTTTGTTTGAATTATGCTAAGGAAGAGAAATCTTTCTTAATACCCTTATGCTGGATAGTGAAAAGCTAAAAATCTTACATGGTTGTAGCAGGCAGTTACTTGAAGAGCACTGCTTTCTTCCTATTATGGAAAATAGTGAGCAGCTTTTAGCAGGAGGTGTGGGTCTGTCATGTAAACATAAGGAGAGCTTCACTACCAGCTCTGTGTAGTACATGCACACAGCAACAAGGGGACAAAACCACGCTGACTGTTGAAGGAATACAGTTTGTACTCCCCAAAATGCAGCAGCTGCTCCAATGTAGGAAAAAAGAACGCTGAGAATCTGCATTTGTTAATCTGCGTACACAAGCCTGGCAATCTGCCCGCCGTTATCAGCAGAGAACACACTCTCATCACAGTAGATGTATCATAAAATCTTTGTTCTTACAAAGTCTCTGGAATTTTAACAACAATGAGATTTTTATTTTATTTTTTCCCTGAAGTTCAATTAACAAAATATTGTAAGGTCTCCATAGTATATATAGTCTTTTTGTTTGATATTTAGGGAAATGCAGTAAATAACAGTGTACTTCCATCATTTATAGGAACTGGTAGGTTTTCTCTGAACTATGTTTATATGAACTAGTAAGAACTTTTTTTACCTTGTAGAAATGTATCTCCAGATTACCCAAAGCAAAATCCAATAGAATTTGTCCTATGTAAACAAAACAATACTTTTATTAAAATATTATCCTGTTACTTATTAAATAGTTTAAGTTACAAATTTATTATAATAGTCATCTTTATCAAATTGACTGTCTACTGTAAATGTCAGAGATTTCCAGTTTTCCCCCATCTATCAGAAAGTCAGTCATTAGGAAAGATATCTCCCAGTATATTTCTTTGCCTTCCCAAAACATAAATCTAAGACCAGTGGAAAAATTAATAAAAGGTATGTCAGAAAGAGGTCCTACAGCTTAATAATTTTTAGAATAATGGGAAAAGCTATCTTTAGCACAATTTATATAATCATCTAGCAATAGCCAGGCATTCAAATAAGTGAGTTGTCAAGACTGATGACATCGCTCAGAAGTTGAAGTGGCAAGAGCTTTTATAAGCCTCAAGTTGGATGTGTAGAATACAATTTAGAAGACCTAGCAGTCAGTATTTACGAACTAATACACACTTCACATTGGACGTACTTGAAATTCTTTTAATTTTTTGGTTTGATAAAGAAGTGGCATTTTTAAAATACTATGGCCTTTAAAAGAAGAAAAATCGCAAGAAAAGCAGAGAGAATATGTAGATATTGGATAAGCGTATAATGGTGGGTCAGATTAATTTTACATGATAAAATGATTAATTCTAAATAGTATGTAATATGAAATATCATTATACAGGGATATGTTTCTTAATATGAAACTGATGTATCTGTTACATTGTTAAAGGATACTAATCTATTGAAGTGAATAGCACAATGGTATTTTGGCAACAAACCACTGCATTAGGTGCCAGTTAAGTGCTGTCAAAAACAGCTCAAAAATGTCACCTGTCTTGTCAACAGCATTGTTCAGAGGTTCAGTATGGAAGTTATATCACCTTACTCTCTTTTTACTGATGCTGACCTGAAATTTATAAATTCTTTACTGAGATTTTGTGGTAATGGGGGCTTTATTTTGCCATATCAGCCATCAGAAGAACCCTACCATCGAAAGCCTCCTTTTTCTTAAATTTCTTTCTAAAACGTAGTCTGCAGTATCAGCTCCTTACTTTCTACTGTGTCTCCTGTGAACATGGAACAGTTTATTGCCTTCCTTTTTGTAGCAGCTCTTTTATGTGTGGGAAGGTAATGCCTGTCATGCACTTTGTTTCCCAAACCTTAGCTTCATTCCAAATGCCCTCCATTTGGTGGCTGTCCTTCTTGACAGGCTGTGCTGAGAACTGGACCCAGGATTCCAGCTGACCTTGGCAAGGCTTGTAGGGCACAGGGGTGCTGGTGTGTTGCTTGTGAACTGGAGGCTGCAGGTGACACACACATGCATGTCAGGCCCCTCCTTTGTGGCAGTGTGACATTCACTGCAGGCTCCTGTTCAGGTGCTGGGACTCTCTAACCTCAGTGATTTACTTGAATTTTCTCTACTCTGATGCAAAAGGTTAATACAGACTTTTTAATGATTCTTTTCTCCATCACAAAGATTATTTTGAAACTGATTGTACCATATATTGCTGAAACATGCTTCTGTGGAAAATAATCTGTGCTTGATTTCCCTTTTTATGGGCATTCTGTGAGGGAATAAACATTTGTAAAAGCTTCCTGGTCTATTACACAGAAAGAATTGTGTCAATCCCACTGGTGTTGTTTTGTGAAGGCTGCCAAGTTTTTGTGGAGCTCAGTGGACTATGAAGCAGGGACTCAAGAAAGGGTTAGAGTGAAATGCAGGACTATGCCAGGTTACGTCCTAATGCGTGAAAAGGGAAATAATGAAACGAACGAATGTTGATGGAAGGAAAATTGGGTTCATAATTATGAGCAGGTTTTACTATTTTGGGGTTTTTTTTTTAATTTTCCTCATGCCTTTTCTTAACTTGCCCACTCCCAAAATCAAAACCAAACCTGTCTAATGATATTTAAAAGTTCACTGTAAAGACATGTTTGTGTATGTGAGGTTCAAAAAAAGAAAATGTTGTGACATACAAAGACTGTAAATTAATGTAGTTCAGTATATCATTTTGTCAGGGAAGTCTCACAGCTTCTGTGTTGCTAAATTCTTTATGGTAAGATGTATCTAATAGGTAGATACCTGTAAAGGATGCAATTATTCCAACTCTTGCTTTTAGCTTTTCTTCAACAACAGGAAGAAATACAGAGAAAACTCAACTTATGTGTCTGGGAAGTAAAATAGCATGGTAATAATGAAGTTAGTGAAGAAATATGTGTACATGCTAGCAAAGAACTGCTAGAGAGAAGCAAATCCTGATGCTAAAAGTCCCTTTCAATTAGTTTGCTTACTGAACTTGCTCTCAGTTTTAGTATAGTATTTAGACAACAATGCCATTGGTCAAATTACTCCAGTGTCTTATAAGGTGTCTCTAGATATTCTCCACTTTTTTGTTCTTTACTGTTAGAGAAAATACAATTCATAATTCTAAGTCAGCATATGCACATGTATGAAAATTCTTACTTTTCCAGGTCAAAGCTTTGGGGAAAAAAACCCCAATCCTCCCGAAGTAATATGTACTTTCAACAACAGCAAAAACACTCATATGCCTCTGAGCATTAAGGATAATTTATCTGTTTTTCCCAGAACATAGGCAAACTGTGAACTGACGTAACAGGCTACATGTACCTTGGTATTATTGGCTTGTACTGCTTATGGGGGAGGGAGAAGGATAATACAGCCTTGCTTGTTCTAACAGGATCTAATGTCTTAATGATTTAAAACAATTATGCTCTTATCATACATATGGCTGTAGTCTCAATTATTTTAGATTCCTTTTCTTAACTTTAAACCTTTCCTTTACTAGAGAAGGTAGTAGAGAAGGTAGTACCTGTCTGTAGCTTGCCTTTTTTTTTTCCCTTCCATTTCCATGTAGCTTATTTGATTCTCACCGTTCCAAATTTAGAGGGAAAACTAACTACTCCTCTGGTTCATCTTCTTCCTTAGCTATGTTTCCCACAATTGCATTCTCTTTAAAGCTGATCAGTGATGAGTTTTCCTTCCAGGCCATTGCTAAAAATTCTAAGAGATGGTGAGCTGATAATTCATCTGTGTGGTGTTTCCTGAATTCATTGCTGATTCTATGCTCAGAGTTTCATTTTCAGGTTAGTTGACTAGACTATAAATCAGTTTACTATATCCAGCATTAAAAAGTCTCTTTCATCAGAGTGTATTAGTATCAAGCTATATGCCTTGCATTCATAATGAGACTTGCACTTTTCAGTCATATTTACAAATGAATTGAAAAAGCAGCTCATGTTCTGTTAGTTCATGTTTTAATTTTTTTATATACAAATCAAGCTGCTTTGTTGACTCTGAAATTATTTTGCATGAGATCAGAAGGATGCAGGGCATTAAAATTATGTGTATTGTCTGTTGACTCAAAAAAAAATCCATTGTTTCATTTCTTCTAATCTTTTGGAATGTCCTCAGAATTCTTATACTTACAGAAAGAATAGCACAATATGTACAGACTGTTCCTCTTTAAATCCTCCTGTAATTTTAAGAGTATAGTATTTTTTTCTTTCCTTATTTGCTCTAGACTGAGATGAAGATGTAGATTAACCATGAAACTGGAAGATCTGTAGATAATCCAAAGGCTATCGAAAATTAAAATATTTTCTAGAAGATGGAATTAGAACTCTTTTAAAAAAATGAAAGATATTACTAGTATCAGCTTGCAGGTCAATATATTTACTCAAAAGAGAATTGAGATGTTTCTTATCCTTGAGCACAATGACTGTTCTCAGACCTGGAAAAAATGAGCTACAAGTCAGCTTTTTAAGGCTGAAACCTTGGACAGCAGCACAAAAGACTGACAGCACTTAGAGTTGTTTAAAAAAGTGCTGTGTTCACTGGAGTGATAATGGCATGTCTCTCCTGCCGCTTACATCACTTTTTCCCTGTATGAAGCTCTTGGTTCATATTTACTTTAAGATAATATTCATCTTAGCTACCATCTTGATGACTAAATTAAAGATAAAATCATGCTAGACTGCTTTCATATTATTTTAAAATATGTTATATTTTGACTATATTGTCACTTCTGTTGTCTTATCCAAATTGTAATCTTCTAGATGGTTGATTGTGACTTTTTTTCCTGGTAGTTATTTTATCTGGAAAAATACCATTTTTCCAGTATAACCACTGACTAAATTTGCCTTGAAGTTTTTTCTGAAGGCTGCTTGATTTTTTCATTCTTGCATTGTTTCTGTACCTTTCTCAAATCTTCTTGGAAAAGAATTTAAAATATGATCTGAATTTCCAAGTTTAATCGTAGCCAAACGATGTTTTGTTTTTGTCTTTTGTTCCACTTAGGGATGGCCTATATCTATCTTCTGGTTATTTATTTTACAAATTCTTTCTTGTACAAGTTTGTGCAAGCATATTGGAGATAGCTGCTTGTCTAGAGGAGAGTGAGCCAAGTTCAGTCCTTTGCCAAAAGGAAGGCTGAAGTGCAGACCAAATAGCTGTGGACTCCAATGAGCTTCCTTCCTGAGCCAGCACATACTGAGAATAGTTGAAGAAGGCCTTCAGAACTTAGGTCTGAGGAAGAATGTGAGAGATTAGAGGGTTTAGGATGGGCACGGGATCTTTCAGGAAACTTAGTGATGTCTTGGTGGGAGAAGTAAAGTTACTCCAGAGAGTGGAGCTCACAGTTGATAAATCCACAAAGCTTCATTGACATAGAGTGACTTAAATTCTTTCTCCTTTTTACCAGTAACCAGAGCCAAGTGCTTGGAGGTGCCTCCTGAAAGTGCTTCAGCTATACTATTGAGAGGGCATCATCAGTCTGTGCCAACCCCAGTGAAGCAGACCTCCAGATCCTTGTGTAGGCACGGTGTGATAAAAGCCTATTGCCAGGAATATCTGTTTCCAGAATGGTGATAATTTTTTTTCTCCCACAGCTTAACTCCCACCGCTCCTCCTCTGCCTCATGCAAAGATATCAGTGTACATGGTGCTTTACAGATTAAAATAATACATTGCTAATCTGTTGGCAACAAGACATGCCATTATCTCTTACCTTATTGTCAGAATTTCTGAGGGCAAAATAATGGATTGTAATTAAAATGGAAAATACTACAGTAAAGAAAATTATGGATTATAGTAATTGAACTTTTAAAATACTATTACTTAACTTTGGTACTTGGTGCTGTGAAAAATTGTCACACTAGACATATTTACAGAAACTGTTTTTGCAGTCTTTTACATATTTCAAATGCCTTTTTAGAGGATGCAATTAGTTGTGTTTGCATAAGCAGTTTGAACCTGATTATATATTGAAAGCTTAATGAAGTTTTGAGGTGCAATTTGAAAGCTCAGTAGGTCACTTCTTTTTCCCTGGATTAGATTGTCATAAATGTCAGTGTGTAGTAGATAGTGTTTGAGGTCAGGCTGCTTACTATTTCATTGAAATGTTTATTAAATTAATTCAATGCAGAATAAAATCTGGAGGCTGAGTGAGAAGACTAAAAAATCAGGCCTTTGTAAGTATCTATTAACTATTTATGTGAAAGAATTGTTTGTCTTCACCAAGCGGCATGTTTATCGTAACTACATAGCAGTGTATTTGCAAATACGAGTACATTCACTACTAGACAGTACATTGATTATCAGTAATTAGGAGAGAGTTTAAATTGTTTCATCCAGTGTCTTGTTGAAATACCAGGGTGTAATAGCAAATTTTCAAGTTGAATCAGGATCACAGAAGAATGAAAAGGTCCTAAGTTTATAAACGGCTGAATAAGACTTGTTAGGTGAATGTGTGGTGTTTGTAATGGCTGATTGTTCTATAAAAATAATATGTTTAAAAAAGAATTGTTAGTACGGACACCAATATCTGTAGAAACTGAATTGGGAATATTATTTATATATGTTACTGTTAAGAAAAAAAAAGGTTTGAAAAATTAGTGATAATGCCAAATATGGAAAGCTAGGAAAAGCTAAAGTGACATTTTCATTTGTAGTCTTGGAACTCTGGCAAAAGGGTGACATTAGTCTCTAAATGTGAAAACCTGTCTTGTTCACATCTCAAAGGGATAATGTTGTTTGAACGACTGATTCATTCTCATTATTTAAGACCTCTTGCAACATTATTTGCTATGTGCATTTAAAGCTACTCTGACCTCTTATTCCTATAGATATATTTGTGTGTGTGTGTGTGTAAATGTGTTTATATAAACAAACATGAAAGAGTTGTTGAGCCAAATCTACAGGTAGGGAAATAAGACATTAAGAATGTAAAGAGTTAAGATGAAGACAGCCTTCAAAATCACTTTTGTAGTCTATCACTGATATACCTAGAAGTGCCAAAAGAATTTGTAGTTTATGTAAAGAGAAGCCCAGTATATGCAGTTAGGGATTAATTCAGAAGTCATTGTAAAGGTTATGTTAATGAATGATTGAAGTATTTTAAATAGTGTCCAAGTCAAACATTTGAGGAATCCCTGTTATCTTACCTTTTCTTTATTTTGAACCATTTTATGGTTGTAGCTGAAGCTTTCTGGTAGATCAGTCTGGTCCAGTTGGCTGCCAGCCAGCCTGCAGCCTTTCTGCCGTGGATATGGGAAACCGGTACTGAACATCCAACTCGGTTGCAAGAGCTTCCTGCCACGGCTGGGATGTGCTGGCACAGAGCCCGCTTTGCTGCTCTCAGGCCTGGTGAAGGATGGAGCTGGGAGCACATTTCCTGTTGTGACTGCACATCCTGGGATGGTACAAGGAACTTGCAGGCTATAAGGCACAGAGAGGAAAGGAGTGAGCAATGTTAATGCTGAAAACTAAAATACCGGAGTCCTCTGTTCAGGGAGAAACCACATGTACGTTCTCTTCTAGGTTTGGCATTTGTTTGGCCTGTGTTTGTTCTTGGGCCTCTATAGCTCCTCTTGCCTTGCTTGGTATGTATCCAACATGAAACCTGAAAAAGACTTAGAGTTCTTAAGTAATACATCTCAAAATAGCAAGTGCTCTGTGTGTGAGGATGAATAACATTACTAAGCAAACCCTAAATTGTCTAAGCTATGTTTTAAAGTACATTTTAAAATATTGACAAGTTTTCCTTTTTAATATAGATTAAATTCTGCCAGTCTTATATATCTATAATGTGTACTGTAAGACTTTTCTTTGGCAAAATTGCTTACTGATCTGGATTTATCATATGTTTGGATGATCAGGCAGATACTGAAATGTATACTTGTGACCAATAAATGTGCCATGGTATTTTTTTGTTCAGTGAA
Organism: Sclerurus mexicanus; assembly: GCA_013396755.1. NCBI lineage: Eukaryota > Metazoa > Chordata > Aves > Passeriformes > Furnariidae > Sclerurus > Sclerurus mexicanus. The sequence continues at coordinate 1,265,068 of VWZF01006575.1, forward strand.
AACTGTATATTAGCGTTTCTAATAGTGTCCATGCAACCTGGTACTATTACAATATAGATTTTTTCATTTTCAAATACTACAGATTGACTTGCCTATGCAGTCAGCCAGCTTTTTAAGTTTGATAAAATTTTCTTTCGGGTATTTTAGGTAATGCAAGTTCCAGATACTGCCTTCAACTCCAATATAACATACTTGAAGCCAGTGATTTTAAATTGATTGCTAAAATGCCCAGTTAATGCGTCTCACATGTAGTTCAGCCAAATTTCTCAATAATCGTCCTTTCCATTTACAGATTATGGGATTTCAGGGTTTGGATGTTTGAAAAGAAAGAACAGATGTCAGTTAATTTCTAATTTTAATGAGAAGGAGGCTTGGAAAAAAACCCAAACAAACCACAGACATAAAACACAGAGGAAAATAAGGCTATTTCTTAATCCAGAAATTAAGAAAAAAATGGGAAGCAACAATTTCTACTTTTCTTTGCTTTACTTAGTCCAAAAAGAGAAACCATCAGTTAAGTTCCTGCAGCAGTGCCTCTCCAGGGATTTTGGCCCGGTTTGATGTCACTCCTCTGCAATCCTTAATACTTACACCATCTTCTTTTCCAGCTCTTCCAAAGAAAACTGTTTTCAGTTCCTCCAAATGTTCAACAGCCGAACTGCCCAGCAAGAGTTTTTGTTCTGTGCCTTTAGGCTTTTGGCTGACAAAAGTGTTGCCAGTTAATCAACTTGCCCGACTCTTGCACAGGGCCTGCACTGATCCTTCCATGGCACTGCACAGGGCGCTGCTGATGGCACTTAACGCTTACAGCTGGTGGTCTCTGAATCTGTCATTAAAGGATAGCTATAAAATACTTCCCTGTTGCTTCCCTCCCTTCATCTCCCTTCCTCTTCCCAATTAACAAGGTGATTTAATAGTTAAGGTTCATGTATGGGGGCGGGTCACTGCTTTTGCCAAAGGAAAGATTTTTATCATTATGTGAAGGGCTTGTGTGGTTTCTGGACAGCATGCACTGACATACTTTGTGCTTGGAGCAGGGGTTTCAAATAATACTATTGGTATTAAGTGCTGTTGTTCAAGTACAGAAAATACTTACAATCCAGTAATTGTCATCTGAAGTAATTATTTTGAAAATGAAAGGAGTTACCAGTTTTCCTGTTTCTGTATTGTGATTTTCTGTTCAGCTGGTTTCTCTGTTTTGTTTCATTTATCACCGTGCCCTCTGACTCAGCTTGCCTTAGTTGCTGAGAAAAAGAGGAGTGATATTTTGCCAAAGAAAGTAGTTGTTTACTACAATGTGAATAGGTTACTGCTGCAGCTGACTTTCCTGTTTCGAGAGCTACTAATTATGCAACGCCTCCCAAAATAACGTTATAAACCAAAAATTCATGAGGAATGAGGACATGATCGTGTGTTTTATTGTTTTAATCTTTAAACAGACTTAAAAGCTGGCTGTTATTTCATTACCAAAGGGAGGTGGAGGAAGATGACTTTCCGATTCATTTTCATGCCCTGAAAAGTATCAGTTTACAAACAAATACTTGTGAAAGATGAGAGTGGTCATTGTTTAACATTGGCTGCCTAGAGACTAGTAGTCTCTAGTTCATGGTGGTCTCCTGTTCTTTCTCAGTTCTTTGAATAAAATGTTCTAGTCTTTTCTGTGGATAGGCCACAAGTTAATGAACCATTTCATTTTTCAAAAGAAAGTTTTCTTGAAGGAAATGTACTTCCTGAAGACAGTATCATATTGATCATGCCTTTACCAGAGTAACATCTAAGAAAACCCTATATACTATTTCATAGACCTTCCCATTTTTGTGATAAGCTAATAGAAAGACAATCCATTGCTTTACTAGTATGCTGCTTGAATTCCAGATTATTTTTTGAGTGGAGTAACTGTTGACAACAGCAGTCCATATTGTAGGTATCTCATCCTCAGCACAACCCTTTTCTGTCTAACAATCTGGTCCTGTTGGTCTGCAGCATTTCCTGATGCAGACAGTGCCTGTGTGTGACCCTGTGCTTAGCAGAAGCTTATGGTGATGAAGACTACTGCCAGATGTCCTGCAAAAATCTACAGCAGTAGATGAAGTGGACATCCTCTGGTGCAAGTAATCTATTAAAAAGGATTATTGGTACAGCAGGATCTCTGTGAAGGCACGCAGATTGCTCTTCTTTAAGTTTAAAGTATATTCCTGAGTACCGAGTTGATCTGGAAGATGAAAAAATAGATCGTAAAGTAATTTACGCCTGCCCATGTAAGAGTCTTTCTTTGAAGAACCTACAGTTTACTTCAGAGCTTCAATATCTCTCTTAAAGCTTGGCATTTAGTCCAGATTAACTAGCAAGTGGAAGGGCTTTTGAATGTGTTTATCGAAACAACCATAATGCACCTTTCCCACTTCTGCTGTAACATCACTGTGGACCATACCCTTGTTCAGCAGCCACCCTTGTGGCTGGCCTGTCGTAATCCTTTAATAAGTAGATGAAAAAATGTTGGTCAGCTGTCTGATTTAGTAATGCTATTAGTCATCAGCTTGTCACTTGCAAGGTTTTACTACATTAACAGCTGTAGAGAAAGAGATTTCTTGTGATCAGTATAATTTTCTGTGTCTGTTTTAATTATTTAACACTGCTGATAGAGTTCAGTTAAGTAGGAGATTGGGAAATTTCTTTTGACCTTGGCTGGTATTTTAGAAGAAAATGTTTGACGAGATCAATTTCCTTCCCATGTCTTACTGTGCTGTGTTATGGTCTATAAATGTGATATTCCTATAAACTTTTGAGTAAAAGGTAAAATAGATCCTATTCTTAATGTAATTGCCACTACAGTAATGAGTGTGATGATCTTATTTCTCTGCCCTTCTATGGTTAATAGAGAAACAGCAGGGAAATTATCAGGAGTCTGTTTATATGCAAAAGCAGGAAGATTTCATGTTATGTTTTCATGTACAAATTGAAACTAGTTTTCCTCTTTTTGAAGATAGTATGTTGAAATGACCAAACATGTTTTGATTTCTTAAGCCAGTATTTTGCTAGATCAACATAGAAAGTTAAGCCTAAGAAAGTTTCTCATGTTTCTTTCCTAAAAATAGATCTTTATGTATCAGCAGTTTAACAAAAAACACAGAAACTTCTCATAGGTTCTTGAGCAGCAGCTTAATAAAATTATGGTGATATTTGACATGTGATGGAATAAGGTTGTCCCTAGGTCTTAGATGCTTGCATATCAGAGGCATTAACTTCAACACTAATTTTTTTGTTTTATCTAAGATACTGAATGATGCACATTTCCTCCACATAGGGTAAAAATACAAATTTGGACAAAGGAGGATGGTCACTCACAAAAACAAAGATGAGTTTTGCAGCAAAACACTTCAAATCTCTTGTTTATAGTTAAAAGTTGTGCTTAAAATGTCTTCCCTGGGAATTTAAGTCTGTATTTCTAGTTTGGTGTTTTGGCAAACGTCTCACATGAGTTTGAGCTGGGAGACATGTTACCTGAGAAAACTGAGTAGAACTGTAGGCGTTAAAAACATAGCCTGGAAGGCCCATTCCAGAACTACGTGGAATTTACTTGCAGGGTTCCATTGATAATTTTGCCCTACTTTGATCCTTTCTTAGTTTGAGAAATGAGGGAAAGAACCACAGCCAACTTTGTATCTCCTCTTGTAGGAAAGTAGTGTTCTGTTTGCTTTTTTTAAAAAAAAAAAAAAAAATTCTTGATACAAGAATTGTGATATTAAGAGCTCAGTATTTGAAGCAATTGAGAACTACAGAGCTTTTCTCTACATTTTGGCTTAGCCAAACATTTCCCATGAGGCTGGAATTGCGTGCTGAAGAAGTATATCAGCTAACATATGATGGAAGATGTAAGTCTCTACCATTGCTGATATTGGAAATTTGACTGGAGAAGTCCTTGAGAAACCTAAGCTGGTTGGACCTGCTTTGGGAAGAGGGTTGATCAAAGTTTTTCTCCTTTTCTAAGTTTGCTTTTTCAAATATTATCCATCTCAGACTGAGACTGATTCTAAATTGCAATGATTTAGTCAACCTTCCAGTTTCTGTTGTGTGAAACAGAGTAATTGAACAAACCAGTATTTTGTACTATTCACCACTGCAACTAAAGCATCATTTTCCCTGTAGCTCTCCTTAGTACCATGTGCAGAAGAGCCACTGGGCAGTAGAAGATGTGTTAAGTGTTGAGAATTAGGTAAAATATCATCCTCTGTATTATTTTAGGCAAAATGTTAATGAATAATTGTTGTTTCAAGTTGGTCATGCCGTGTATCAGGTAGGTCTTTTACATTCATTCAAGTCTTTAAACCTTATAAGGATTGTGAGCTAAAGGATTAGGAACTAACTAGTTTGATATCAAGAAAAAGGAAAAAACAAAATGCAGGTTAGTCAGAAAGCATATTGTATCAGTTACCTGAGCTACAAAAGCTGCCATTCAAAAATGCTTATCAATATTTAACTATCATGGGGGTTAACTAGAAGACTGTGTTGTAAAGTTTCAAAACTGGTCTGCTCTGATAACATATGAGCAGTGGCTCTGGGGGACTTTGTCAGTGGGACTTCAAGCATGGTGAGGCACAGTGCCAGACTAAGTCAGGCACTGGAGAAGACATGCCGCTGTTTCCGTCTCCACTCTCATCTCCATTAATTAGTATCCCACCCCTACATAAATATTTTATTTTGAGGCCTCTGCCTCTCTTTCTCTTTGCCTTTCTAACTCTCTCACGTACTTTAGCACATCACCTAAACCTGAACTCTTCACCTGGAATTCTGTAGAAATCTGGCTTGGCTTGTCACTACTCCTGCTTCTTCATGAGGAAGTGGTTGTTCTTCAGGACTCCCGTGTTCCTTCAGAAGATGTTCTGGGATGAACATGCTTTGATACTTCTGGTGATAACTGCCCCGGCAGGTGTTTCAGCTAAGCTGCCAGAGAAGTTAAACCAGTGCTTTTAATGTCATTATTATGCAGGTATGAGTGAGTCAGGAAGAAGGAACTACTCTTTACGTATGGATAAGACAAAGACTTGTTTTTCTTTTTCGCGCTCCTGTGTTCTTCAAAGAGTGGTGAAGTTTGTTGTGACAAAAGAAATTCAGGTTATATTTTATATAATTACTGCTTGTTCTTGATTTAAATATCCAGCATGTAAGAGCAAGGAGGCAGTGCACAGAAGTAATTTTTGTAAGAGATTTTTGGTTTTGGTTTATCTGGATGGGATTTGACAGTATGATCTAGCAAAATCCTGAATTATTTGCAAAAACTAAATCCCCTGGAAAATCTGAGGTTTGTGCTATTTACTTGTCTAAACATGTGTAACTGTCTTGTTATCAGTTATCCTCCATTAATTTCTTGGTTGAGTTTAAGTTATCCAAGTGTTTTGAAACATGGAGTACTTAGAAGAAAGGCACTGAAGTGCCACTACACACGTGATTCTTCCAGTAAATAAGATACAGGCAGCCTGTAGTTGTTATGTATATTAAAAAACAAGATCAAAGTAGGTCGTGTGAAATATGATAAAATTAAAATGATGTGATGAACATAAGCTGCTGGTTCTTGATTGCAGTGTGTGTTGCGCACGTATTTTGTTTCACTATGACCTGGAGCAGATCAAGGTTTCACTTGGTTATGTGATCCAGAAAGAATCTGGGAATTTCTGTGAGGTATTTAGTTAGGATTGAGTTAATAGATCAAATTACTAAGTTCCCTAACAAGCATAATGAGGAAACCTTAGGTAGAACTTAAAAGTGCTATCAAAATGCTTAACTCAGCAAGTATCTGTGCTTAACAAATCCTTTTTATATAAGTGAATTACATTTCCCGTGTCAGATGTATATAGTCAATCAAATAACGAATTTTTAATATATATATTCATATAAGAGATTGTTAGATTTAAAAAGTTAACCAAATACAGAAAGTTAAAATACTGAAAGTAAAAACCATTCCCTCTACCTTGCAGAACCTGCCTCGATGTGCTTAGCATGACTCAGTAATGCCCGCTTTTGCTGAATAAGCATCTTATCAGAGTCAAGCGCTTGTTCTTCATGACAATGCAGCGAGGAGGTAATTCCACATGATCATTCACTTGCAGGACAAGACTAACTAGACAACTGGGGTTATTTTAGGATTGTGCTTAGGCATAAGTACTGTGTGAGACTAGAGAAGAATTGCATCCAAAAACATCAGACAGAGTAGAACTGACTACTTCAGACTGCTCTGTTTTGTTGATTGAAATACTTTAGAACTTGTTTCCTTTGTAGTACCAGAACTGGCTTCAATTTGCTGTATAAATGGTGGTGAAATGAAGCAATAGCTTTGAGATTTGTAATAGACTTATCACTTATTGGCACTGCTCACAGATTTCTTGCTCACCTCCTGCAGTATCAAACCTTGGCTTCTGCTTTCCCTGAGCTGGAATTCTGCAATTTTCCACTCTTAGTTGAGATGTGGAATTGAGATGATATGTCATTATGCTAGCAGATTCATTTGAGACTTGGATTACCTGAGCAAAGGTCTCTGGGAAAGGGAGTCTGAGGGTTAAAGCTACCCAGCCTTCTCAAACTGTGCTGTGCACAGAACCTGCAAGGAAGCCGGATTCAGAGACGTGGGTTAGAGCGGTATGGAAGGGGATCCTCACAGTGCTCTTGGCACACCTTTCCCGTGTGTTTAATCCCTTACCTGCTGGTCGTTGTTGTGTGTCTTTTACTCTAGATATCTGCAATTCTGTTTTTACCTGTCTTTTCTCCCTAAGTACATGTCCTATACTGGTTATTCCATATATGCTCTTGATAATGAGAGTAAGTTTCATCAAGCCCGTGCAGTTACTGTTTTTCACGGTAGCATGAGAAGGATCTGAACGTGAACCTCTGTTTTCAGAAGACACAGTTGGTTACATGCATAACTACTGTTGCAATGGTGGTATAAAAATTCTCCCATGTGAATATAAAGAGCTGATCTCATCTGTTATTTGCCCAAGTGCCTGATCTAGTCTAGGCAAAATCTTTAGAGCACTAAGCTGGAAATACATGTATTTGTTGTGCAAGTGAGAACTACAGTGTAAAGCTTTTTTTTTCTAAATGGCTAAATTCCTTCACAAAATTCTTGCAAAAAATTCTTGAAGGACAACCAACTTGAGTAAGAACAGAAGTACCTATTTCTGTTTACAAAAGCCATATTCGTTGAAGATCAAATCTCTTCTCCAAAGCATAGTGAAATTAGGGGACTTTGATTGAAAGAAAAAAACTCCAGGAAAGCGTGACTTATTTATTTATTTAAAGCATGAGGATAACAATTATAGTGTCTTTCTTTCTGCCTCTTTCTTCAAGCACTGTAGTGGGAAATGGGTTTGTCTACACTTTTCGTAAAGAACAGGTCATAAGAGACCTCCTGACCTGAGTATCATTTAATGGGATATGAGAAATATCCTTAGTAGTAGGTAACCATATAGGACCTGTCGCTAATTGGCAATATTTATCCATAAGTATCTCTGCGTACAGTATCATATGCACCTCTTGCTTAGTGCACTTTTTAATGAAGTTCTTTTCAGTTCTTCAAGGGATGTTAAGCAAGCTCTGTAATCAAACATCAGGCAGACAGGGAAAGCATTTGCAGTCATGCTCAGAATAATTTTTCTTCTACAGTTCAGTAAGCTTCTTATTGAAGTATTCAGCAGTAAAAAGAAAGGCTGTGGAACCTACATTACAGGGCAGAAACTAACTAGTAATTACATGAGATTGTTAAGATTAGTAAGTTAAAACTCTTGTGCTCTGCAGGCTGTAGCTGGGAAAGACAAAACCATATTTGTGTCTGAGAAAATAAAATACCTCTAAGAATCCAGCATTTTGTATTTTTTTAATGTATTTTAGTGTTCTATTTAAGACTTTAGTGCATTTCACCATTGTAGTGAAATGATCAGAGAATGAAAAGATTTTTTTTAATTGGCTTAAACCAAATCTCTGCATAACTCTTCTGTGAAAAGTGCATTACTTCCTGTATTGTTCCCTGCTGCAGTTATTCTTGTAGGGGTTCAGTGAGAAAGGCAAATCAACAGAATTTCTTAAAAATTGGTCTTTTTAGAGAACCTTAGCAGTTATGCTGACACAGCCTGTATTTGAAACAGTATGACACTATTTTTTTAGTACAGTTTTTAATTTGCTCTTTCTCACTGAGCGTAGTAGATCAGGAGATGTAAAAGAATGCAGCTTGTCTGACTGTTTAGAGAATAAGTAGAATAAAACCAGTAGAGCTGTATGTGGAATTAGTTTTCTCATTCTTTCTGTACCTCCATTGAAAAAAAACCCTCAACAAACAAATCAAAATAAGCAACTATTTTAGGTACGAGTTATCCTATGTGTTTATTTGGTTGCTTGCAATTTTCTGGGGGAATAAATCCATGTATGTTACTAGTTTTAAATATTTTTATTAGTAAAGAAACTACTTAGGAAAACGGAAGTTTTATTTTTGCTAGCTGAAAAAAATAGCAATTTCTCTTTTTATTTCTCAGGATAATACTCATTCTTCTTTTTATTAGTTACATTTTTCTAAAAATCTTCTGAGTGTTTTGCCTGGATTCTAAAGAAAATTTGGAGTCACTTTTGAGACTAAGATGCTTGTATTTGATTGTCTGTATAAAACAAAGTTTGTGACATGGATCTAGTCAGTGTGGGTAAAAGTTTATTACACTTGGTTTCGATAGTACAAAGTATTATCTAAGGTCATTCCCTTCATTGTTCCCTCTGTTTGCTTAAGTAGTTTGCAGTTCATTAATGATTTGCTAGAAACATTGAAAATGTGACTCAGCTAACTAAATGTAAATAATCTAATTTTCTTAATGTATTTATAATGTATTGAGCATATTGGCAGTTCTAGCAACATTTCAGTAGCTTTCTCTCTCCACTGGCAATCCACTTCATAGCTGATCATCCAGCATGGGAGGTGAAGGCCACTGAATTCCCTCTGGGAGAGTTTCCAGTGGTTGCTTTTCTTGCAGGCTGGTCTCAGAGCACAGACGTAGTACCCAGTGAACTAGTCATGGATCAACATTTGGGGAAGATGTTGCTTCCACGGCATCTTGCTGGAGCTTCCTTGGTTGTCAGACCTCAGGTGGAAGGCAGTGTCCTCTCCGCGGGAGGGGATGAAAACAATCTACTACCTCCTCCTGAAAGGCAAATCCAGCATTTTCTTACTGTTTTAGTATCTCCCTTTCATTTTCTGGGGCGGTTCTGAAAACAGCACAAGGTTTTAACCTAGAAGCCATTCAGACTAGGTAAGAAAAATGTAGCAAGGAGAGATTTATTAGATCAATGACCCCTGGATGTCAGACATGATCCAAGTCTTCCTTTCTTTGCTGTGTGTTTCATATGCTAACCTACCCTTCTGCAATCTGAGCTGGAAACTCCTGCCAGAATTGCATGGATTTGTATGGCTGACCCAGGCTTTGCAATCCCTCACAACATTTTGGGGGACTGTACTTGTAGTTACTGTGATATATCAGATTTGCACCTTTTTCTGCGTTGCTGGGCTGACAAAGGAGTGGCTCATGCATGCCTGGGTGTCACTGCTGCATTGCCCACTGGAGCGCAGGCTCCTCAGGAGGCTGGATATGGGCAATACTCTTTTCCTTCTTAAGTACTTTGAGTGGCAAGAATTCAGCTCCCCAGCGCTTTGCTTCCTTCACCTAAGAATTGGTATCAATATTTATTCATAAAGGTCTAAATAAATTCATAAGTCACAATAATGGTGGTAAAAGGAGTTGATTGAGTCCATCAGTGGTAGCAGGCATGAGGAGTTGCTGTTTCCCAGCCTGGCTGCTCTGCTGCTGGGAGTGCAGATGGAGTCTGGGACAGACAGGGCTTCAGGCCACATCCAGGGTCCAAGGACAATAAGCTCATCCCAGGAAGGCCGGCTGTCGGAAACAGTTTTGTGAATGTCTTTGGTAGATAAAGGAAGGGTAGTTTGCCTTTTTTGTCAAAGCAACTGCATTTAAAAAATGGCTGTCTGCTGTTGTCTGCTTCTAGGGTCAGCATCATCACTTTCATTGATGATACAAACACTAAGTGCAGCACTAAGTCTGGATCTGTTCATCTTTTTCCTGGTGGAAATTCTGGAATAAATTATGTGCATGAACTACCTTAACTGTGATGGTTAGATAGCATATTGCTGCGTGACTCATGTTGTTCGTTGCTGTTGCCATGGCTGTTACAGCTACCTTGTGAGATGTTTGTATGAATATTTTGTATAGTATTGAAGTGAGGGTGTTAACAAGTGTTTGGGATCTTTGTTTGCATTGTGAGTTGTGTTTAAAGTCAATGTTTTAAAAAATGCTGTCTTTGGAAATTGTTCTCATCCACAGGAAATCTTGCTTAATACTTAGAAAGCTGTTTCTGTTTTTGTTATCATGAAGCAGAAGGAAATCTGTTTAGCTGTAGGCACTGCCGCTACACACTGCAATCATTTTGTTATTCATTCAGAAGAGTCAATATAAATCTTGATTGTCATCCTCTTTTTTATGTTATTGCTGTATTTGGGGTTTTCTGAGGGGGAGTTGTTTGTTTATTTTTAAGTATTACAAACTGAGATAGCCATTGTCTTTCAATACATAACACCAGGAGAAATGTACCTTATCTTTTAACAGAAGCTGTATTTTATTTGTCAGTACATGCTTATTTTAAGCCTAGTTGAGCATACATAGCTGCATCTGCAGAACATAGAAAAAAATATTTTTTTCTCATTTGAGTTTTTTCCTAAAGATTAGTATAATCGTGTCTTCTTCCTGGATTATGACTTTAAATATAGATAAACTTTCACGTATTAATGCAGCATTTTCATGATGATGAAGGTTGTTTAGCAGGCAGCCTCAGCTTTAACTTCCAGTACAAATAACATTCATCAGGCAGGGGCTTTTGTTTTCACTATGGTGACAAATTTAAAAGATCTCTTTATTTCTCTTAAAGGTGATGTGATGTTTGAATTATTAGAGTTGATGCTTCTTTTCACTTTCAGTTCTTTGATTTTTGTGTTAATTTTTTTACAGAAGTTATTTTAATTTGCAATTTAACCTGTGTTCTCAAAACATCCTGTTTTCATTTGCCAAAAGCTGACAACCAGACAGGAAACCTGTAGCAATGATGGTTTTGGTCTTTTCATGTATGTGGCTGTGATCCCAAGCAGTATATAAGAAAGTGATATTCTGATTTGCAAACTAATTAGGTATTGCTGTTTCTTATTTCAGAGTGCTCACTTGGCCATGATCGATACCCTTATGATGGCATACACTGTAGAGATGGTCAGTGTTGAGAAAGTGATTGCCTGCACTCAGCAGTATTCAGCCTTCCTCCAAGCTACAGACGTACCTTATGACATTGAGGATGCTGTCATGTACTGGATAAACAAGGTATGAGTGCTGGGAAAGCAAGCTGACTTTCCTTGTAGTCTGTGTGATTCGATTAGAAATGGGAGGGTAGGATATGTGTGTATGTAGATATATCAGGACTGTGCCTGATACAGACTGTTCCTTCATCTGCTGTTTACGGATAATAAAAAGCAAAGTTTGCGGAAATAAGCTAAACATCCTGTGTGAACCAAATAGATGGGAAGTCTAAATAAATACGGTAATATACATTACCTAGGACAACTGAGCAGTCACCTTCATGTTGAGATGCCATGATGGCCGCTCCAGGGTCAATTTCTGACTCCTTAAAGGTTGTCATCTCCCTGTGTAATTTATCATGATTTAAACCCAAAGGTATTCTGTTTGTATTTAAACACATCTTGCTTGAAGTGATCTACCTTCACTGCATAATCAAATCAAGCAACAAGGATACACCATTAATCAAATGTGATCGACTATGATAAGTGGCAGGTTCATTTATACAACGTAAAGCTAACAAGTAGTGACCCTAGACTGCATCTGAGACTGACATGGGCTGATTTCGCTTCAGGGCTATAGCCTGAAATTGTTGTCTTATCTTTTTAGTTAACTCAGTGGTTGTGATCTATAGACCTTTCGAAAACTTGTAATTTCTATGACTTGTTTCTTAGACAACTGAATTAACTGTTTTGTCTTTAGGTAAATGAACATTTGAAAGACATCATGGAACAGGAACAAAAACTAAAAGAGCATCACAGTGCAGAATCTGCAGGAGGTCAAAAGGTAGGTGTAGGAGTTTAAATATTTTAAACTAGAAAAAGCACTTACCTGTAAACAAAAACTACTTGCATATAGTATGTAAATATACATTTGAAGACATTGAACTTTTAATTACTTCTTAAAAAAAAAAGCTTGTATTCATTTTGCTATTAATTTTATCATTTCCATGAAAATACTCATTTAAAAGTAAAACTAATAGAATTGTAGTTTTTATTCCCTTTTTGACAAATCTTTGATAGCAGGGAAATATCTGTTACGTTAGTGATAAGAAATTTGTTAAGGTTAATAGAATACTTTTGAATGAATTAAAATTGCAGTCATATCTGATATGAAAAAAATAGTACGTTTTATTTGTGGGTTTTCATGTTGGTTTTTTTTTTATTGTGTATTGCCTGACTCTCAAATGAGAGCTCTGTATGTGACATCATGGGGAGCAGTGCTCTGGCTATGATCCAAAATAGTGGTTGATGACAGGTTTTGTTATATATACAATAAAACCAGATTATGTTTGATTCCCTTTCCTAACAGGATTTTTTTTTTCTTTTGTTTGCAAAGCTCAGTTAATTAAATAGCATTATATATCCACCCAAATACAGAGGGATTGCAGACAGATCCAGAGTATGTAAAATTGTTTGCTTCAGAACAAGATAATTTACTGAGATATAATTATTATTGGGGAATTGGTAATCAGTTTGAGCACTCTGGTATTATCCCTGCACCTGAATGCAGAACAGATTGCCAAGCTACTGCAAGGCTGTAATCCTTGTTCCCATCCTGGTTTGTTTTCCTGTAAGCTGCTGTCTCCTTTTCAATGCTGCTCTGAGGGGGTTGTGGGTTACCAGGCTAGGTTAGATGTTCAGCTTAAAAAAAACATGAATATAATGAATATCCTTGCATTTATGGGGTGTTTTTAAATATAAGGAATGACAATGAAAGCCAATTAGGATGTGACTCAGCAAAAGAAAGTGGTGGGTTTTACAATAGTAATGTGATTGATGCATATACCCTGATAGAGAAAATTTAAGCTGTGTTCAATAGTGATAGTAGCATAGAAATCTGGAGAATAAGATGTCCTTGATAAATTAATTTCTCAAATTTAAATAAACCAAACTTAACAGAGGGCAGGGGAGATAACCTGTGTACCTCTGTCCTCTAGTGGTTTTTATTATCAGAGCAATGCCATAAAATTATCTGTATTTGTTAGAATTCAGTAATATTTCTTTTCACTTATAGCTTGCATTTTATATTAGGAGTAAAAGGATAAAATTTTTAGTTTATAATTTATCTTCAACATTAACATTCTTGAATCAGTTGTTGAATGACTTGTATAGTCTGTAACTCTGATCCTGTAAATGGATTCAGTGGAATAACACATTTACATAAAAATGGCTTTTGCTTTTGTGGTGTTTCCATGTAAATTATGAAGCTGTAACACAATAAGAGCCCAGTTCTGTTGGCCCAAGGCACAAATGCATTTGCAAACAAGAAGAATCATGCAACAGTTGCCCTGCCATGGAAAAAATGTGTATTTAAGGCCTTCTGTACACTGCGTTTTTGATTCTATTATCCCATGTACATGTTATGTTCTTTGCCTCACTCTGGGATTCAGCTGCATAAATTACTTTGTCAAGTAAGGTATTCCATGCTAGAGGATTGTATTAGCATTTCGATTATTTAACTCCAGGTTTTCTTTGGGAAACACTGGTTTGTTCAACTGATGGCTAATTTCCTATGAAATCTCAGCTATTCTTTTTGTCATGCTGGCTTTACAAGGAAAACTAATGCAGGTGCATTGGATGTGTCAATTGCATCAAGCCAAGTTGGTCAGAGTTTCTCATGGGAGTTCTTTTTAAATTATTATGTGGCTCCTGTGTAGTTAGTAAAGCTGGGAAGTATCTGTAGCTAAATTCCTGTACCAGGTTTGGGTATTGCTGAAATATGTATATAATTTTTCATTTCCTGCTGTTCCTGGGTTTAGCTATTAGTATCAGTAGATGTTCTTAGATTTAAAAAAGGGGGCAATTAAAATCTGCATTTGTTTTAACTAAAGCATTACATGCTTTTTCATTTTTATGGGAAAATTAAATTATACTTCTATATATTTATTTAACATTTTTTTACTCATATTACAGTTGTAGCTAAATGCTTAGTATCTGATTTCAATTGTTTTATTTTCTTCCTTTGATGTTTTTAAACTCCTAATTGCTGCTTCAATTTGTATTTTAAAACTTAGCATGAAGGGGAACTGGAATGTTCCATTGTGCAGCTTTTCTGTCTTCCACCATCCTTTTCATGCTGGAACTTTGTTATGTAATTTAGGTTCTCTTGTTACCAACACAGTTAGCAGTTCAAAAGGTGATGATTCTAGTCTAAAATTCAAGAAACTTTGTAATCTCCCTCTGATCTAGACAAACACCTTTGGATATTTGAGCGTTTCCGAGATATGGTCAGGTTTTGAACCTGAACTAAATTTAAATTATGACTGCCCTTTCTGCTGATTATAGAGATGGCCAAACAATCATGAGAAGAATAGATCATTCTAGTCATCAGGGAAAGCTTTACTTTAGTTGTAATTTCTGGCCCAGAAGCTGTAAAAGCAGGTACCTAAAAGGTTAAACAAAGCCAACAAGTAGACTTTTTAATCATGTCATTATTTCCTACTGTGATAAATTCATAATCAGTTGTGAAAAATAATTTCAGTGTAACCCTCAAGCCCGCCAAATGAATGCCTTACTGTCTTGTTACAAATCTGTAGGGAACCTTTTTGCAATAAATAATAAATCTCTACATTTTTAAAAGTTTTAAGCATCCTATAAACAGATTAGTAGATAATACAACTGATAAGATACATCTGTTTTCTGTTTCTGGATAGATAAAAACAGTGCTAACAGATTATGAGGTTGCTTTTGTTTTCTTTCACTTACTTCTGCTACGCCTGTCTGTAGAAGGTGAGAGGAAGGACTGTGTGTATGATTTTAAGTTCCAGGTAGTCCTCTGGATCTTGAGCAGCTGGTGATTTGTGGCAACCCCGCCTGTTTCTGGTAGTCTCTGCATCTCTTTTCACAATTAGGATTTCAAGTTTTGTAGTAAATAGCTTTGGTTTTCAGGCTTCCATTGAATGATATGTAGTGACTGTACAGTTGCACTGGTTAAACTACTGATTTTCAGTGTAGTTGGAGCTTTCTCAAAAACCTGTTATTTTTCCGTCTGCTTCTGTGATTTAGACTGAATCAGTCTTGATAGATTTAAGACAAGTAAATGCAAATCCTATGAGAGAAACAAATGGAAAAGTATTCATCAAGTACCTGTATTCTTCAAAAGTTTTTTAGTTTAAACAGTGCGACTTTTTGCGTGAAAGTAAAACACTAACACCGTAGTTCCTCTTTGAATTTAATGTTTCATAAATCCACACTGATAGCAAAAGCTAATCTGTCAAGAGGAAAAATTTGCAGCAGAATCAGCTTCTTCATTAATGCACAGCTGCATGAACACAAATGATGGTGCAAGGAAGACAGCAGAAGCAAGTATTTAATGACAGGCATGACTGCCATGTTTTGGCACCATAGGATGAATTAAATTTATTACAGTCACGTTTAAAACTTTGTTAGGGGGGATAAAAAAGTCTTTTAAAATAGTGAGCCCTCAACCTGAGGGACTGTTTTGTCCTTTCAGTTTTTGTTTTGGTTTTGTTGTTGTTTTAAACATTGGGAGAAGTCTGCCAGGATTCTCTGCTTAGTTTGTTTTATAGTGACTGATTTTCATGAAGTTCCAGGAGGAAAAAAAGTTTATTCTTGCTGATCTAAAGTGACAGTTCAAGAGCCATTGACTTCCCATTATGTTGTCCAAGAGAATTCAGTGTATCTCTTTTTCTTTAAGTGGCTTTATAAAGTGTGTATTTATAAATCTTATGGTATGTTTGAATTAAAAATTGATTTTCTTAAGTCTTTCACCCCTTTGAATCATAGTCATCTCAACTTCATAGTTTCAGTGAAGTGGATAAATAGAAGTATATATTGGATTACTACTTTAGAGTTCAGTTACATAGAGTTAGTATTTGGAATTGACACAAATGTGTGCTTTTTACCAAAGAATAGTTCTTCAGCCTATCGTTAAATAGACATTGGTGGACTTTTTGAGTCCAAGTCTGAAATACTTCACCTTGGTAAATCCAAGAAGAATGTTCCTGTCAGTGTTAAGCAGAATAATAGGCAGCCTAGGTCTGTTCTCAGTCAATTTATCTAAAACCTTGTTTTATGATATGGTTCCTGACTGCAGTTGAAAATTAAGATAATTTGTTTTCAAATTCACGTATTTGTCCAACTTTATGTATTTCATTGATATGAAGAGAAACTGAACCCTATGGGAAGTGCTTTAGTTGGGTGTGACAGAAATATCCAGAGCCACACATGAACATGCATCTCGTACTTAATTTCTTTCTAAGTGCCTTTGGGATTCTCCACTGCAACATTCCAGTTAAATGGAGAAGAATGTTGAGAATAGCCCTGTTACTAATGGACACTCTTTAGTGCACAACAGCTTTTTTGCATAAAAGCTTTGTATCATTACTGCAGTTGTTCTAAATGTTTAAGAACTACATAAAAAAATAAGCGCCCATAGCAGTTTTTTCCATATCCATAGAGTGATGAAGTTTTCTCTGTGTATTTATGGCCTGGTACACAGTATTTCTATTCTTAATAGTAGAGTTATTATGCCAGATTAGCATATAGAGTTACAGAAAAAAAAATTACTTCAGTGTGCTTTGGATTAGTATTTTTTTGATCACATATGAGTTTAGAGTTGTATTTATCAGTTCTGATAATTTCTCTGCCAGTAGTCAAAACTCCATCTACATTTCAGGTCATTGCACATCATGCAGCTGATGCTAATGTGATTTGTCATTGCAAAAATATAACTGCCTGTACCTCTTCTTGTTCTGAAAACTGTCTCATGATTGTTTAAAAATGTTGTTGAATGTTACTGTTTGGCTTGAAGTAACTAACCCGAGCTTCACTGCAGTTGGTTGTACTGTACTACAGTGTGTTTATCCCTTTTTTCATTGCTTTAGCTTCCCTGCTTCTCCATGTGTGCTGCTGGACTTCATTTTGATACTTGTGATATCATGACTTCAAGTCTCAAATGAATGCCTCAGTCGGATTGCATATAGAGTACAATTAGATGTGTGAAAGCATTTCATAAAACCGCATTGATCTGACAATCTTATCTGTTCATGTGGGAAAATTATAGTGTTGATCTACAAAGGCTGCAGACATATTTATCCAGTGTTATTGCTGCTAATTAGCTCAATACGCAGAGGTTACAGTGCACTAATACTTACCATTAAATTGCAATTCACTTTTATAAGAAAAACCCAAACCTGAGAATGTTAAGGAAAATTGCTTTGTAAAAGTAATTGATGAAATCTGATAAAATGTTCCTTTTTTTTTCCTTTGCTTTTTGCTTTTATTCTTTTTTCCTACTGCTTCCTCTGAAGTCTCCTACCAAATGGTTTTGGAAACTGGTTCCTGTAAGTTTGCCCAACTGCTTCACTTTGATCGAATTGCTTATTTTGGGAATGGCTTTGTCCATGTCATGCTGGTCTAATCATTTATTTCATTTATCCGTATGAGATAATTTTATAAGAGATTGCCCTGCAAAGGTGTGCATACTGCAGAATCCTATATTGCAAGGTAATCTGTGCAAAAGAAATGAGATATGATGCTGAATAAGGAATTACTTTTCAAGCAATCAATGGGTTTGTACAAGGCAGTGCTACTGATTGTTAAGTCATGTCAAATGATCTGGGTATTTGCAAACTCCTTTTTCACGACCTTTCAGTAAACACATGCTATTTGAGATCAATTCTCTTTTTAAAAAAAGACTTGCAGAAATAGCTTTTGATTGTTGATGCTACGTGGAATTTAAAATCTTCTTATTTATTTTAAGAATATGCAATCATTACACCATTTGTCATTTTTCAGCTGATTTAAGACCGCTGTTTAATCTCTCCCCACACAAAGTAACCCAAAGCAGTCTACTTTTAGTGAGACTATCACTTCACTAAAAGCAAGAAAAAAATAACTGTTCATGTCTGCAATAATAATGTTTGTTTTCTCTGTGCTGTGTCACCTTGTTGTTATCATTACTTTCCTCTATCATATAGCAATTCACCCCTAAAGTGCATTGAGATTATTTATTCTGTAATACGTTTTGCCAGGAACAAAACAGCTGTTTAGGTATATGCAGGATTGCTTAGGTACACACAGGATTGCATACTTCTGGTCTGAATTCCAGAGAACTTATTCTGATCTCTTTAAGGATTACCAAATAACTGATCTACCAGTCCCTCAGATAATAGTTGTCATAAAGACTGTTCTTACACTGCAAAAAGAATTGAAAATAACAATGTAGACATGATCAGAAATTACTTGGTGTCCAGAAAACAAGTTTCAAAGTACTGTATTCAGCAGACTAACCAGTATTCAAACTCCTATTAGTCTCTGTGGGCAATTTCTACAGTTGTGACACACACAGATACACTGCTCTTCACACTATAGTCCTTGAATTTTTATTGTTTAGTTAAGATAGTGTAACTAAATGGAGGGAATAACTAAAATAAAGCAACAAAACAAACCCAAACACAAGACTGACCATTATATCAGAAATTTAAGCAGTTTATTTTTGTCTCATTTTCACAAAACAAGGTGGCTACTTCAAAGCACTTTCAGAATGTTTGTGTTCTATTTCTGTCGAGGGTGTTAGTTTACTAATGATTCTCTTCCTTTGCATAAAAATTATATTAAAATATAAAACATTCGGTCTGCTGAAATGCTAATGCCAGTTTGCTGGCCCATTGTCCATAGCCAGCTTGAACTAGTGGTGTTTGTTACTTTGAGTTACCAGTTCAGTAGAGGTACAGCTGGAACCCCAGTGCTCCTGATAATACAGTAGGAAAGCCATGGCTCAGGCTGCTCTAACAGTTCTGCCAGTCTTCTGCCTCTTCCCTTTACAAAGAGCAAATGTTTCATAGTGAGAGAGAGATTCCGGAGCATACAGGCACCTAAAAATGTACTCTGAAAAGTAACATGTTATCTACTGTATGGTAAATGTGTAAGAGCATTCATTATTAATGATTAACACTGAATACACAAGCACTTATGGCAGAGTAGCTGCGGTGCTGTTGGCTCATCTTTAGCTGACCTTGTTTGTAGGCAAGTGTCTGACTACTTTTTTAAGTGGAATAGGCTCAGAGATGCTAAATCAAGATGGTTTTGGATCTCAGAAACAAGATGCCTGTATTAGCATTTATGTTTTAATTAGCACTGGAGCTTTATCATAAATGTGGAGGTTCATCTTTTGCATTATTGCATTCATATTTAAAAGTAAAATATTGTAACTGATGAGAAGAGTTTCTTCATATGAAAGTTTATTAAAAATGAAGTGCAATTACCAGTGTCTTCCATTTTTTTAGTATAATTTCTTCTATCTTTTCAACCAAATTGAAACATGATGCCAGCTATACCCTACTGAACCTAGCAGATTGGATTATATGAGTTTATTTTTCCTGAAGTAATGTGCCTGGCATACTCTACAATGAATTAAGTCCTCTTTGTAGGTCCACTTTAAAGATATGACACAGTTTTTATCATCTGTGGGCATGGTTCATAAGGACCAGTAAGGCATCATTAAAGGGCAGTATACTTTTTCACGGGATTTACTGTGCAAGGCCACTCCATTAGCAATTTGAAGTATTTTTGAGTATTCCACTAAAATATGCTATTCAAAAGAATATATAAATTACACAAAGTTTGTCAGACCATGATGTTGAGTCCACCTGTATCCTGCATCTGTTATCATTATTCATGTTTAATCATAATTAAATTGTAGTATTTCACAGATTTAATTTCAGTCATTTTGAGGAGGACATATATGGACATAATCACATGGTATTTGACATTTACAGGATTTTCATAATAGTGAGGCAGTGGATTGCCACAGTGAAAAAGAACAATCTTTCACTGCAAGCATAATTGGCCTATTTCATTAGAAATACTAGGGAGTATTAAGAACATGGAGGAAAGAATATCAATAATGCATAACAGTAACATGATTTTGTTTGGTGCTAGAGAATATTTCCTATAGCATGCAGAAGTGGGATTTTCATTTTTATACAGATTGACACACAAATCGCCACTACACTAAAAGTATGAAATAAAGAATAACTCTCGGAGTTCTTTTACAAAATATTCATTAAAGTATAAGTTCTCTGGGTCAGGTACAAGCCCTTTCTTTTTCTAGAATTGATGTGGCTGCTGTTGCGAGATTAGGCTTTTACTTCCTAGGCCAGTTAGGGGACACTGGCATTCACTAAAATAAGCCCATGTGATCCTTGACAGCAATCCAGTGGCATTAAGTATAGCCCTCAGGGTTAGTCTGTGGTTCCACAGACTTCTTTGTGTGCAAAGCCCACTTAAACAATTCCTACTCCACCCATAAAACCTCCATCCCTGCTCACTCGTTCACTGCAGAAACAAAGGAGGAGAGTTGTAGCGGGACCAGTGGTTTGGCCGTGCAGTCGCATCAGCAATTGCTCCAGCACAGCCAAAAGATGGAGAGTAGGAGATAGGAACTGTCAGCTTTAGACTTGCTGGGAAGAGGAACTTACACAAAGACTTGCCCGAATCCCTACATGGAGACTTGCAGTTTAGTGTGTCTAGATGAATTTAAATAACATAAAATTAACTCAGAAACACACTTGGCATCATAAGTATTTCATGGTGTGAATGGAAAAGCAATCATTCACTACTGTTTTAAAAATGTCATAGTAAATAATATTAACAAATTTAAATCTATACCACTTTCTTCCACCTCCATTTGTTTCCCTAGGAAGATGTGGAAAAAACCTAAGAATCATAAGTCCGTGTTTTAAGTAAGCCCCCATCTCCTATCACAAAAAAAGAAAAAGAAAAAAAAACAACAAAAAACAAACAAACAAACCAAAACACATTAAAAATATATTTACTGCAGATAAATGCTCTCTCTGTATTCTGAACTAATGATCTCATTGTATGCCAACTTGTTTTTCAAAGTGTTTTCTTTTATAACTGGGCCACTGCATGGTCATAACACTTGACCATTAATATTTCTCTATGACTGCTTATAGTGACACATGCTAGTAATAATAATGGAGTTCATCAAATGCAGATTTCCTCATTTCTGAATTAGTCATTTTATCAATTTTACGTGAATGAAATTTTGGGCAAGGTACTTAGGTGTGTTGACTTCAGAGCCATGACTTGCCACAAAACTTAAGTTGCATTAGCTAAGGGTTTGTCTTACTGTGTTTGCACAGATCATTTTTGATTGAATAATAATGAGGGTTAAATTTTAATTGAGGTATATAATGTTATTTAGTTTAGTGTGCTATACGGAGATCATCAAAACTTGGTAATTTTGAAGGAATGGCCCCTCTTAAATATTATTTATGCTATTCAAAATGAGACATAACATGAACACTTTTGAAAAATTTAATACTGAGAATATTCAGCTATATCTTGAATACTGCCTTTTTACTAACAGAGTGTAAAACCTATAGTATGAATATGTTTCTTCATATGTTTCAGAGCTTTTGTTTCTCTAAATTTCTTCATTCCATACTGTAGGCTCGTTACAGGAAGGAGCAAACATTGCTTAAACAGCTGCCCTGCATTCCACTGGTAGAGAATCTGCTGAAAGATGGTACAGATGGTTGTGCTCTTGCAGCCTTGATCCACTTCTACTGTCCAGATATCATTAAACTAGAGGGTATGTCTAACGTGTTTCTTGGCTTGTAAACATGTCCATAAGAGTTTAAATGTTTCTCTTTGATAACTGTATGAAGGAAGGTGCTTAAATACAATATACAAAAGGCATCATTTGAGTGTGCTGGGTTTAATATTAAACTCTGTATCTCTTTATTTTTACATTTTAATAAAAGGAACCAAGATGTCCTTCCCTGTTGTGCTTTTTTTATGTTGTCCCACTAATATACTAAGATATGTTATTACAGATCTGACTGTGGCAACAAAAATGCTGCACTTTGTACTATGAAAATTGAAACCACCTGCAAAACTTAGTCTTGAAGCTGCATAAGTGCTTTTTGTGAATCTGAGTAGTTACAGATATAAAACATGTTAGACTCTGCATAGCTACACTGCCCCTTAGTTGCTCTGTCTTCTGGACTTTTAGTTCACCCAAGAGCTACCTGTATCATTCATAAACAAAAATATATAGTCTAGAAGGTATTGGTGTCATGCTGTTCGATAATAGCAATTGTCTGTGATGATGAGCAGCTTCATCTTGTTCTTTTGCTCAGTAGCCCGGTTGAAGTTGCATCTTCCTCTTGGCATCTAAGAGCCTCACGTAGCTGTAAAATGTCTTGGCAGCTAACACACATCATTTTCTGCCTGTGTTCTGCCTACTATACCTTTGATGTCATGGGAACACTTACACAGAAACATCCTGAGAAATCTAGGAATATGAGCAAGGGTTTAAAGCTTGCTAAGGACTAAAATCTGGAATTCATATACACAAGCATTTTATAGGAAGCTTCCATCACAGTAGGCTTTGAAAATGAAAGACACTAAGATACATTCATTCACTGTTCTTCTTAGGCATGTGAATTTTGAAAAATGGATCTTTTGTTTTACATAAATACTGCAGCCAAATACATACTGTTTTATGTGACTAGGGAAGAGTTAAAACCTGAGTAGTGTTGAATGGGGTAACACCTGGTTCCTTCTTACTGTTCTAGCATGGCTGAAAACACAGGCTGAAGGACCTTGCATGATCACAAATAAACTTGCCAGCATATTCCTCCAGCATCTGACTTTAAACCAGATAAGGCACATGTTGTCTTTAGAACTTTTGTTTTAATATTCTTGTTAGGTGTCCTGATATCATCTTCCCTAAAGATATATAAATGTCATTGTCTCAGAAGTAAATTCAAAGGTACTCCGAAGCAACTAGAAATACTTTAGTAAGATGTTGCTCATCTTCCCTGTATTTAGATAATAAAATTTTGGTGCATGTTGAGTTTTACTGAGATTTCGTTCTGTATTGGAACTGAAGAAGGCAGGTAACAAAAATGCATATGCAAAAATGCTTGAAAATGCATTAACAAAAAAGAAAAAATTATTCTAGAGTTCTCTGTAGTCTAAAATAGATCATTTCTCATTAAGACTTCATTTAACTTTCAAATCTAGGTTTCCTTGAAGGAATATAGAACCAGAAAGGACTCCCTATGTCAGTGAGTGAAGAAATTGGCCATTGTACAAAATTATATAATCCTTTCCATGAATTTATCTTGTTCCATCTTAAAACTGTCAAGCTCTTGAAAATCTATACTGTTCTCACCCACTGTTGTAGAGTTCCATTTTTTTAAAGCAGTTTTAAATCTCATTCTTGCTTTTTATCTAAGTGTGCCTGTAGCCTGTCTTACATGCCTTTGTGGTTCCAGCAGTGCCCTTTGGTTTGAATGGCTTCTCCTAATCTGTTGTCTACCTTTTGTGTTTATTTTCTTTCTCTTATTTTATCCCAGGCTACTGAATCAGCCTTTTCAGTCTCTCTTGCTGAAGTGGATTTCCATGCATATTATTATCCTCGATAGTCTTCCTCTGCAGTCAGTGCAGTTTTGGTTTATGTTTTTTAAATATGGATGGTCATAATTGTACCCAGAAATCCAGACTGACATCATGTTACCTTTGTGTAGTGCTTCTTTGTCACTACTGGAAATAAATTTTCTGATACATTTTAGCATCATGTTTGCTCTTTCCATATCTGCATGATGCTGAAGGCACATAAATAGGTTTACAATGGCTAATACACAATAACTTCCTGCTCTGTATCACTTTCAGCCAGTGAATCACATTAGAATTTTATTAGATCCAAACACATCATTTCACATTTTGCATTACTCAATCTCCTTTCAGTCAGTTTAGCCAAATGTTTTTTTTCTATTGATCATCATCAACATGGTTGGAATGATGTACTATCTGATTTCCTCAGTATGGAAATCCTTACCCTGCTAGCATCAGAGTAGATTCTGTGTCTAAAGAAACCTTTTATCCTAAACAATTCAAAAATTACGTGGAGCTCTGTCATACACTGTTGCTTTAGGAATAAAATCTGATGCATGCTCTGGAAGTATTTTTTTCTTCAGTACTTCTTTTTACAAGGACTGCCTTTCCCCCCTCCAGGAACTTACTATTGCTACTTAATTTTCCAAGAAGCTGTCATAAAAAGAGACCAGGAGGTTATCTAGGCATAAATAGTATTGAGAGAATACTGAATAACTGCATGAGTCTGTTTACTGCAACCACTTATTTGTCTTTAAATAGCACTTTAAAATAGAGGGTGATAATAACAAGCTTCAGCTCCATGTAAAATCTCATCTCAGGCATCTCAGTCCATGAACACAAATACATAAGACCGATCTAATGCTGTTTATTTGTGAAGATTCAGGTTAATGGCATTAAAATGTACTGTGCAAAGAAAAAGAACTAGCATGTACAGAGAAACATACTTGAAAATGTGTGCATTTCCTATTGCTATTGCTCTGTAGAAAATCTAATTGGAAAAAAATTATATTAGTGATCATGGTTTTTCATTACATGGAATTATTAGGGGTGAGAGCATAACTTCCATCTGCACAGAAGGCAAAACAGAAACAAATAAACTTGTCAATAGTGAGATACAAAATTATTTATTACAAAAACGTCTAAATATGTAAAAATGCAAGGATAAAATTTAGATTAATAATTTATTTTCTGAAATAGAAAAACAAAAATCTCGGGAGGGAGGGGGCAGAAATCAAGCCCGAATCCAGAAAATGCTCCAGAATCCAGCAAAGCCAAAAGAGAACTTTGTTGCAAATCTGTAACTATGTCTAATCTTTGCTTCTTTTCTTTCTTTTTAGATATTTGTTTGAAAGAGACAATGTCTTTGGCTGACAGCCTATATAATCTACAGTTGATTCAAGAGTTTTGCCAGGAATACCTCAACCAGTGTTGCCATTTCAGTCTTGAGGATATGCTCTATGCAGCTTCTTCCATAAAGGTAAAAAAATAATAATGAAATAACAATGTGATTAATGTCCACAGGACTGTTTTGCTAATGATATGTGTAGTGGGTTTTTTGGTCTGCTGTTTTTTGGCATCTCTTGTGATGGAGCATGCCCAGCAGCATGTAAAATCACCTTCTTTGGACACCGTTTTTCTAGTAATTTCAAAGTATTTTTAAAAAAGCATTTTTGAAAGGGTTTATAAAAACTTTAATTTTGTGCAAAACTATTTCACACTTTATCTTCTTCATCATTAATTACTTGTTATTTTAAAGCATGCAATCTGCCACATTAAACTGTCATAGTGATATGCATTAGTTTAAATCTATTAAGACTTTAACAAAAGGAGGAAATATTGAAGAGTTGTTTATGGAATTATTGCTCACTGTTCTTGCTCATTTCTGTGTACATAATAATTTCATGGGTTTTAACCTTAAAGTTTTTTCACTTCTGTAAAAGTGTAAACTTCTGAGTTAATTTAATTGGAAAATCCAATGGTTTGATGCCGAAAACACAAGCAGGAACATAATTTCAGCAAGTACATTTGTTTGAATAAGCAAGTAAGTGTTGACAGTCATTCTAAGATTGTACACTTTTAGAAAGAGAGGAAAAAAAGAGGGCATTATTCTGTAATTTTTTTAAGCCCGTGTGGAAGGAACAACTAAATGATTTCTTGCCTAATTGTAACTTAAATTTTTCATCATTATGTTTCACTAAGACTCTCTTCTATGTAAAACACTCTTCATTTGCTTAAGATTCTTGTTGGCTTGCCTTTCGGGAATGAAATATTATTTTTCTGAAGTCAGCATATCCATTGCAGATGGGATGTAATTGGTTTCTAAATATCTGGGTCATTTCACTGCTTTTATGATCTTTATAGCAATCTTGCAAGCAGAGTCACAGAGGCCAGAGCTCGAATACAGCTTTGTTGTCTCCTCTAGGGTTGAACCCAATCCTTTTCAAATAAGTTATGAACTGCCAGGGTGAGTAAGGGCAGTAGGACTTCAGTGTAGACTACTTAGCTGTTGCTGGTTTATTTTGTGTATGCTGAGTAGCATAGTGACTGCTTTCAGTCAGCTTTTGGTGTTCTCGAAGTTCAGATGTGGTAACGTACCTACACCCATGTGAAGTCTGCTGCATTGCAGTCTGTTCTGTCTGTAGTTCATAGTCCTACAACCCCATTCATTGAGCTCGAGTAGGACTCCTCCACTGCATTTTGATTGTTTCTCTCTGCCTACACATACATGGAATGAATGGAATTAATTAGTCTTGTTCTGATTCATGACAATCAGTAATACCAGTTTTTTATAGTAATGGCTTGAATTATTTCTCAAGCCAGTGTGCACTATGAAGCTTCAACTTTAACAAAGTAACCGTAGTAAATATTTTGTCAATATCCGAATGCATCAGACTTTACACTTTTAAAGTGCTACAGACTCGGTGATTTTGGTGTTTCTGAGCACTGCTTTTAGCTGGGATTCAGAGTTCTTTCAAAGATTTAGAGTATTTCTAGAACTGAGAAAGCCCTTTTGTGATCATGTTTTTACAAGTTGCTGTGGTGTGGATGCTTATTTAGATTTAAATGCTACAAAGCAAGGCTGCCAAGTTTTTCTTCTAAAACTTGGCATGGAAACTTTGCTAGTGCTGCAAACTCTGTTTGTTCCAGTGTTAAGAATTAATTTTCTTTAAAAATAAATTCATAGTTAAAGGAGCTCTTTCTTCTTTTTCCAGGGCATCTGATTAGAGTAAGTTTTAATGAATGCATATATTCTCCCAAGAATTTTATTGTCACTTTGAAAAAACTTGTATTGTAAATGGATATTTTAAATATTGCACATTGAATTCCACTGGTCTGTAGAAGTCACTTTTATCTCAGTTTACAAAATTTACATAGTACAAAGTTTTAGGATTTATAGAACTGTGTCTTTGTTAATCAGCAAAAATTTCTGTTTTCAGGATGGCTCATACTGCACAGTAGGTGCCACTGTGCTTTTGCTAAAAGTCTCTTACATTCATAGTGGTGATAGAAAAAGTAAAAAGAACCAACTGCTGATACATTACTGGAAAAAGCCTCAAGAAAAAAAATCACAGCAGAGTTTTTGGAATTACAATGCTGTGCCTTTTGTGGTCCTAGAAATTGTGCTAGGCATCCTGACTTCATGCTAGTTCTTGAGAAGGAAGGGAGCAGAGCCTCTTCCAAAGTGTTCAAGCACAGAGTATGTACCTCACGTTCTTCACGGGGCATGCTGCACTGTCGTGGTACATTAAGTCCAGTTAGGTTAGAGACAGGACTTGATGCAGAAATTTAGTGCCAGACTTGACCAAGGTGACTGTGCCTGCTTTTGGCTTTCTCATCAAAATGCACAGAAACACAGTCACATTAATTGAAAACTTCATTTAACAAGCATCCAAAGGCTTTGATATAGGCTCTCAGATTTTGCAGCAGATGAAACTATTGGCTTAATTCTGTTTTAGCACTGAGGAGAAATACACTTTGTCTGGATTTCTAGACAGCTTTAATGTGTCATAATCAAAGGAAGCAGAAAGTAAGTTTTGTTGCTCCTCACTTGCCTATTTCACCTCCTCTAAGAAAAATACATTTGTGAAGTTCTTCAAAAGATGTTTACTAAGGCAGGGCTACTGATATTAAAGAAAAAAGATATTTGAATACATTCCATGGATGCTTGAGGCACTAACAAGGGACCATACTTGTTCCTAATTGTTTTCCTTTGAGACAGACAAATGCAAGTACATACAGATTACATAAAAATAATCACAATGTTTTCTGAATCCTCCCTGCATATTTAACAAGAGGAAATAATAGAAAATCTTGGAGATCTCTCTAGTTGTGCAGCCTGCCTTTTTGCCCTTCTCCTCAAGTTTTATCCTCAGACAGGATTTATTTTTTAAGTATCTTGCTCTTCACCTGTATCTGGGAAAGTACATAGAACTGAAAGAACACTTGCATTGTGTCTTGACACACACTTATTCTGCCTTTTCAAAAAACAAGTCTACCTTGCATGAAGTGCTATCATGAGAAGCATGAACCACTTTGCAGGACTGTAAAGACTTCTTTATTGCTTTGTCCCAACAGTTGATTAGCACTGTGATGTAATAGGAGGTATGTAGCATTTGTGGTTTCATTGTCTTATAGAATGCATAATTCCTAAAAGGATGTTGTAAAAGGACATGTATGGTCCCTGAACAGAAAGAATTTTTAAAAAAGCATCTCCCATGTTTCATTGGTCACATGAGATACATGTTGAAAGTATTTCTAAAAGAGGAAAAAACATGTCTTTGGTTGTAATTGATTATATTCTTGATATTTTTAGATTATTCTCTGCCAATCTATTGTAGTAGGACCATAGGCTTCAAATCTAAGAACCACTCATGTATGAGATTACCTGTCAAAGAGGGTACTGTCAGACAACTTGAATCATTTGATGTTTACCATGATTTGAGAGCTTACATGGGAACTTGGCATTGCATCAATTGACATGCAGTTAATTATTGTCTTTTGTAAGCGTTCCTTTACCTGAGCCTTCAAAAATGTGTGGGTTTGTGTTTTGGTCTTTTAAGTTGTGATCCTAAACTTGTGCTACTCATTTGAGTTACACGTGTTTTACATTCCCTTTTCATTGATAGAGGATTGAGGGTGAGACACAGATCACAATCAATATTAGAACGACTTTTATCAGTTCAACTGCTTTGATTAACAGAATGAATTATTTATTAATAAGAGATAACTATTCACACAATGCATTCATTTGCTCACAGAGTTCATACACACACACACACTCAGTCATTTTTACTGGGTTGGAGGCCAACCCAGTGTTCTCCCAGAAGCTGGGGGTCATACTGGCCCACCAGTAGCATTTGGGAACATGTCCAGAAGGTTTCTCAAGGGGTTTATTTGTCTCTTGGGGTGTGTATATACATATAATCTTTATCTGCATATAATAACTACAGCCCTTCGGGGCACAGTTGGGGTTGTACAACCTGTTGTTGACACTGGCATGCACTGATGGTCCTGTACAGGTCTGGTTGAGTCCTGCTCTTCTAAGCGTGGGAGTTCTTCAACAGGGTGAGGAATCTCTGCAGCCTCTCGATTCTTGGGGGTGTTTATTATGTGCTGCCCCTCAGTACAGATGCTTTTCTTTGGCTGCTGTAGAGTCTGTTCACCCAAGCTCATGCAGAAGGCTTATTTCTTTCAGAATGAAAGCTTTCAGATTGTGAAATGAAGCAAATATGAGAGATGATTGCTGTCTCTTGTCTGCAAAGGGTGTTCCTCTGACCTAAATGTGGGCCACTCTAAACTGTGCAGAGTCACAACTAAGCACATGGAATAGGTACCTTATATTTGGTTACTAACCAAAGAGGCAGAAAAAACATTCGCACTGTCAAATCTTTTTTGATTCAAATCCTTCAGAACTTTTTTTTTCATTTTTCTTTTCATTGCTGACTTGATCACCAGTATATGATATCAGAAGTGTTGATTTATACTAAAAAATATTGATTGCACTTGAGCAGTTTTGAATACTTGCACTGTCGTATGTAATATGGATGGTGA
Source organism: Sclerurus mexicanus (assembly GCA_013396755.1). Classification (NCBI taxonomy): domain Eukaryota; kingdom Metazoa; phylum Chordata; class Aves; order Passeriformes; family Furnariidae; genus Sclerurus; species Sclerurus mexicanus. The sequence continues at coordinate 1,294,895 of VWZF01006575.1, forward strand.
CTTTGTAAACAACGTGAGCAGGAGCTATAGTCAGCACCAGAGATGTGAAAAATAGTGTTCAAATACATTGCATGGATAAATCTAAGAAATTCAGGAGTGCATGATGTCCACAGGTGTCATACAGCTTTCCCTCCAATCTCAGTGGAAAACCCACTGCCAGTCAGGCTGCCAACCTAAGCCTGAACTGGCAATTGAAGCCCATCTAAGTGTGAATGTGGATTCCATAAGGACCTGGGAGAGCAGCTGCCTGTGCTTGGTGAGGTAGTTGGGAACGCATGGTGGGAGTCATCCAGGGATTTGATTCCCATCTGGCTGGGTTAAAAGGATTTGGGATCAGGAATGAAAAGTAAGATTCAACCAGGGAACAGTTTTTTAAGAGGCTATTTCTCCCTTAAGAGGGACCAAACGTTCCTGACTCATCATTTAAGGAGAAGCGGTGTGGTTTGCTTTCATTGATGTTAATTGGCCAGTTTTCCCTCTTGTTCTGGTCTGAAACAAGACACACTGGAGTTTTAAAATTGAGTTGTAGCATTTCTTAGCCTGTGGCAGGAGATAGGACAAATGGGTGGTGCATGGATCATACACAGAACTGCAGTTTGGCCTTCTCTAGACAGTTTGTAACACTCCAGGTCTCTGCAGTCTTGATGTGTTTGTGTTAGCACTTCTATGACGTAAAAACTGTGTATTTGCACTGGAGGTGATGTTTCCTGGCCTACTGAACAGATATTTTAATGTGCATCATGATATAAATCTTACTGTGCGTTTTTATGTTCATTTTGAAAAAATTTCCAAAAGCCTCTATGGCTGCTTTCACATCCAGTTTTAGTGGATTCAAGCATGATGACAAATAGTTTGTATCATTTGTGTGTATGATCTTGTAGTTATTATCCAATAAATATGCACATCTAAAACCTATAAGTATTAGGAAGGTATCGTTTATTTTAAGTGACAAGATTGGGCATAGTGTCCCCATTAGCTAATTTGATTTAAAAATTAATAGTGATTTTAAAACCATGGAGGGGAAATAGAGATATTAAAGAAAATAATTCATCTGGTTTTGTATAAAATTTTAAATAACAAACTAGTTTGTATCTCCTGTTGATACAGAAGCAAGTAATGACTTTAGATCATATACTAGAGAATATGGAATTTTTTTCCCCCCAAAAGATAGGATTCCAAAATCTGTTAAACAGAAGGGTTTTTATGGTATAGCACCAGAAGATGCACCAGTAGTGCAGCTGACTACATACAACCAAGGAACAGTCTGCAAATATCAAATTAAAAAAAATTAAATGAGAATGTTTAGCAAATAAAAGGATCTCTGAAGCTGCAAGTCTGCCATCTGCTGTTCAGGGGGCTTGAGCCAGTCTGTACTGCTCAGAGCTTCGTTAGTTTTTATTGCTATTAAAATCCTGTTATGCTTCTGAACATTGTTGTGTGTAAGTGCACGTGATAATCATGTGCCAAGCTGTTAGAACTCTTGTCACCATAATCAAGGCGAAATCTGTGGTAATAATATCTGCATTCTAGTCTGGATAGCAGGATTGCTATAGACCCATTGCTAGTTTTTAAAAAAAAATTGTTACTGATCATCAGTCTTTCACTTTGGTAATTCTTGACGTCCCTTTCTGACTGAAAATAACTTGTGAGAAAACGTGTTTTCCATCATAATGGTTCATCATCAGGCACCTAAAGCAAGCTCTGTTTGTCTGTCACCTCTGCTTTGGTGACTTTGGAAAAACAAAGATATTCTCAGAAGCAATATCTGAGTCCTTCATAAAATAGTCACCCTATTGTGTGTCTATTTTTCATTGAAATGCAGCATTTCAACATAAACATAAGAAATTGGAGTATTTAAATGTAATGTTATTTCAGATGGGGATAAGCTGTGATTAGAACATTTAATAATATAGTTTTTTTAACTAAGAAATCATGTTGAAAATATACAAATTTAAGCAGAGGTAAGGGGAGGGGGGAATATTGAGAGAAATCATAATAATTAGAAATTGTAGTATTAAAAATCATATTTCATCTGAGAAGTACCTCTGATGTTTTCATTGCTTCCTAATGAAATCAGTGTGTGATACCAAAATGCTATGCTTAACATTTTCTGTGAATGGAAAAAATTTTGCTATGCACTTTTCCTCATTGAGTTCTGTTGAGCTGAATAAGCAGCGACAGGATTTTTCCTAATCTATTTATAGCTTGTATGTTATAACTATGGCAACATCTGGCTGGCTGATCCCTTCACCATATAGTAAAGTGTGTGAGCAGCTTTTGGTCTAAGAGTATCCCATTGCTGGAGTAAATGTTGATCTATGTTAAAAATATTCAGGAAGAATAAATCTGAAGCAAAAGTGTCAAATAGATATTCAAAATTACATTTTCAATTTTTTCTGATGCAAAATTGAAGTTCTGTCATTTATTATTAGACATTTTGCATAAATGTTTATTTTAAAATTATATTCTTACCCTTAAATCCTGTTGTTTCTTTTTGAAACAAAAGGGCATTTTGCTTAGAATTTTTCAAACAAGCTGTTTAAAAAACTTGTTTAATTATGGTTTCCCAGTTTAATGTGTAAGTAGAGCTTTGTGTTGTTTACATTTTCGGCCACTGTAAGACTGGTGACACAGGTCTGGGCACCTGCTGCAGCCAGCTCAGACCTGGGTACTTGCTGATCTCCTCCAGCTGATAGTTCTAGAAATGGAGCAGCACTGAAGCATATGGGTGTAGAAACTTCAGCCTCTAAACTCTGCAGCCTTCACAGTCAACAAACCTGCTGGTCTTTTTGCTCTCCTTATGTGCTCTTGCAGCAGAAACTACTGCTGATGCCTCTGCCTGCTTCTCCTCCCTCCCGATTTTTGTTGTTGTTGCTGATGCACTTTGTCACCAGTTGTTTCTTCCTTTTCACCTGTTTTTCCCCTTGCGTTAAATCTGGTGGCTCCCACACCATGTCTTTCATAGCTGTGTTGTGGGATCGTACACTAGGGAAATACATAAACAGTGTATTAAAAGTACGTAAATCTTTGGAACTAAAACCTTGTTCTAACCTGCAGTGAAGACACTCTACTGCTTGCTTTTGTTTTGCTTTAAAGACTTGTAAATTTTTGTAGATCTCCACAAATGTGACCAAAAGCATATACTAAAGATGAAAGTCTAAATCAGATTCAAACTTCCTACACTAAAAGTAAGGGCTAACATACTTTTTCATGTTAAAAACCTCTGAAAAAAGCATTGCCTAGCCTTGAAAAATAATGGGCTTTTCACTGCTCTTTTTTATTGAAATAGCTGATCTGTTTGGTTGGCATCTTTTCCCACTCATCCTGCACCTCTCTGCCATCCCTGCAAGGACATCAGGCTTGAGCATATGCTCATTATGAAACAGTTCAACCCAGTTGGTTGCAATCTGGTCAAGTAATGTGCATTAGATAGTTGGTGCTACAGATCAGTTGCACTGGTCTCATATTCTAAGAAATCGGTAGAGATTGTAAACTGGGTGAAATGCAGAGACATCTCCCAAATGCTGCTTAGTCTGTTTATTTGCAGGCTTATGTTTTAACATAAATTTCTCAACATCTTTTTTTTTTCCTTGTAGAGCAATTACATGGTGTTCATGGCAGAATTGTTCTGGTGGTTTGAAGTGGTGAAGCCATCATTTGTACAACCTCGTGTTGTTGTGCACCCCCAAGGTAATTATGTTATGGATTGGCCTTAATATGCACATTTTGCTATGTATGTGTGCAGATTGCCATTGTGTTCACAGATGCAGTATTTTAGTTAACAGGATTTGGCAGTGTACAACTCCCTTAAAGAAGGAGCAGAGGACTCTTTCTTCATTATTAATCTTCAACTCATAAATCATAATTAGATTTTGTTGTCTGTTACCAAAAACTCATTTAAATTGTTGTGGTATAATCACATGCAAAATTTCTTGACCTAAACAAGCCTAGAATCCATTTATGCCCATGTAAGGATTACAGACATAATAAGGAACCAAGAACAGAATTTAGCCTGAAGAACTTGTATTGCTGAGAAGACACCAAGAGAAAGGATCATAAGTCTGGGGAAAGTGAACAGATAGTTAATTGTAAAACTGCATTTTGTACCTGGGTGCAAAGGCACAGTCTTTCATCAGCAAATTGTTAAATTTAAAAATCCGCATCTTGGGTGGCTCTTGAGATCCATTAATGAATACAAAGTCCTGGTAACTGAATTGTTCATACAACAGTGCTGTGATTGGCTCTCCAAGTGCTAGGAAGAGATTTGCACTGGGTGGCTTTTATATCATTTTTCCATTTATATTCTCTATAGAACATACAAATCTAAGTCTTTAAATATTGCTAACTAATTTAGAACGTGAGAAAAGTCAGTCTAAGGGTTTGGGGAGAAAAATTTTTGTCATAAAAATTTCTTCCAGAAGGACAATTTTTGCTAAAACTGTTTGCTTACTTTTAATTTTGTAGTTCTTTTTTAGGGTTTTTTCTTTATTTTCCTTGCCTTTTCCAGTTTATTCTGTCTTTTTCCATTCCCCTAGTTAACGCCAATATGGGAGCTTTGGAGGAGGTAAAAAGGAAAGAAAGTGACTGAGTTTTAATATAAATAATGAAATCAATGAATATTCTTTAAGTCTTTGAAAATCAATATTTCAGTTTATTTCGGACAGTTTTTCTACTGTGTATTTGAACTGAATACTAAACTATAATAACTTAAGCTTTGTTTTTCCTGGCAGCTGAACCTGCAAAAGATGCAGCTTCTGCTCACAGCTTGAATGCTAACAGAAGAAATTATGTGGATGGTCCATCTGGTTCTGACTTTGTAGCCAGGTAATGTCAGAGAACCACTAGTACTGTTTCACAATCTCCTCCTTTCTATTCAAAATCAGACACAAATTTTTATATAGTTTTGTTGCCTTTTTGCAATGCTCAGAGATCACATTACCGAATACAGTCTGTGGAATTTTGTGGAAGATGCCATAGTTCAGCCCTTGCTGCCCCGGTGCATGGCAGGCTGCTTGTTTGTGTTTGTACAGACCACTTGGACAGCGTGCTGCTGCCTTACCAGCTTCCAAAACAACCCTCACCATTCAGCAGAGAAGTGGCACATGGTCCTCTGCCGTTCCAAGTGGGGCTACTGACCAAGTCTGCTTTATTAAGAGCTTTTTTCCTGGGACTCACAGCAAATTATAAAGAAAGCAGACTAAGAAAATAGCAAGAAAAACCCTGAGTGATGTTTTTAGTTTGGTCTGATTATTTTACTGAAGTACCATGAAGGTCAAATAGGTACAAATGAATACTTAGCTATCATGAACTGCTGCCTCCCGGTGGGAAGAATTGGAAAGAAAATGTAAGCCTAATGAGATAAAATATGAGGATGATGGTGATAATGATAATAATAATTGTAATGAAAATAAGAAAGAGGTGGGAATAAAACCCAGGAGAACAAGTGATGCGTGGAGCTGCTGCTGCCCACTCTACTGATCGATACCCAGCCTTTCTCCCAGCAGAACAAGAAACAGTAGTTTGGAACATATCTTTTGGAGCAGGGGTTCCCAAGGCAATTCACTGTATCTTTCCTCATGAACCAGAGTTCTTCATCCAGCTTGATGATACGTCACTGGATTGTAGGACAAAGGAGTGGCCCAAGAAGTAATTTCAGATGGTGGGAATCAAACACACAAACTTGCAGGTTCCCTGGCAGAGCAGGCCTGACTGTAGGATGTTCTGGTCTTGGTCTTCCTAGGTGTCCCAGCTGTGTGTTCCTGCCCCCTTGAGTATTTGAATTGCCATTTCAGTGCACAAAGACAGAAAAAACTAACCCAGCTGGAAAAAATGAATGTTCCTCTGTCGCCTTAGCTTGTTGAAATGACTCAGAGCACGGGATGGGGAGCCAAATCCAGCACAGAGGAGTGAGTGGGACTGTGGCAGCGAGCAGTTATGATGTCTGAGGTTGCCATGAAACCACAGTCTTTCTTGAGGGAAAATTAAGTGCATAGATTTTCTTTCTGGTAGCAAATTTTCACAGGCTGCTGGATGAAATTTGGAAAGCATTTCTTTCAAGATAACTTATAGACATTATGATTTTAAAATTTTCACAGAAATCTCAAATACTATTTAAAACAGATACATCGAGTAGTGAGTGTGTAGTGTTGTTGACACAAAAAATCAGGAATTTGTGAGAACCTCCTTTGAATAATATATAGTTAGGAAAGATGCTTTTGCAGATTGTAAAACAACATTATTTTCCTAAAATTGATGTTAATATCCTTCTTGCAAATACTATTTAGAGACATTTCTACAGCATATATAATATAATACTAAAATATTCTGAAAATTACTGATTGAAAAATGTGAATTTGGGAGTGTGCCCTTCAACTCAGTGAACAAAATTCAAAACATGAAAGGATTTAATCCAGCATGGTTTTGAAGTCTGGCTTCTTTAGAAGTGTTTTACATACAAATCCATGTGTCTTTGTTCTGATCCTGAAGAAGCACCTTGATCAACACTGAGTTATGTTAATCCGATTCTGGATTAAAACATCTTCTCAATTACAGAGCTTCTCTATGAACCAAAATAAAGCATCAGTGTAAGTAGAAACAGAGGAAATCTCTATAATTACTCTTTTAGTAGTGAATCTATTTTGTGTATTTATGAAGCCATGTCTATCACAAAATCTACTTTATCCACTTCTAGCGCATATTGCAGTCCAGACACAAAGCAGAAGTTTCAAGCTAAGCAACTGAAAATAGAAACGCATGAAAAGTATGTGATGTTGGCTGCAATCAGTCAGTTTTGAGGCCAGTAGGAGCTGCCTCATTTTGCTCATGTTTATGTTTGGACTTTTTACTAAAATCAAACCTAAAAAATGAGAACCTTCTGAAAACGACATTTGCGTGAAATAAACCAGGAGGCGAGTATGTTAATGGAGCTAACACAGCTCTGTAGTTGTCTGTGTATGAGAAACACCTTTCTGACTTTTTGGTCTCACTTGCATTAGTTCCAGTTAAAGGTTGTTATGGTGTTTTCTTTTTAGTTAATAAATTAATATTTTGAGAAGAGAATTACACCTCACTTTCTTCCCTGTCACAAAAACTCTGGTTTTGTTTTGGCCCAGGACATGAAGTCTGGTTGCCCTTTGCTAGTGTGGCTTTTGATGTATTTCTTTTAAGTTCATGTCTCTTTCTTTATAGATTGGAAAGTCCAGCTTACACACCATCTCACCAACTGCATACACCCCAGCAGCCTTATTCATCTGTTCCAGGTAACAATTTACAAATGGGTGGAAGAGGCAATGAGACAAGGTGTTGTCCTCAGACTAAATTGTTGTCTTGCTTATATTTATTCAAGCATTATTTATGCAAAAATTACTGGGAGACCTTTGCACAAAAGACTAATGAATGAGTTGTATAATTTATATCATGTACAAATGGGAAGTTTCTGTTTGTACCTCATATATTGTGTGTATTTTTTTTAATTGGATTTCTGTCTTGGTTATGTGGAAGGTGGCTTACAACAACTATCTGTAGTGTATTTTAGTACTATTTGTAGAATATTTTTAATCGAGAGTAAATTTCTTGAGGGATGAGGGGTATAATGTGTATTCAGGATGAAATTGCCTCAGTTGCTCTACTTGTATTTTCAATATATAAACACTTCTTTTTTTGCCCTTGTAGTGTTCTGAGTAATGACGCTAACTAAATTGTTAAAGCAACAGAAGGTGATGTTAAATAATTTTGCACAACAGTTACATTGGGTCCTATTTTCGTTTCACTTAGGAGTCATCAGAAGGTCCACATCAATGTCTTATGTAGATGGGTATGTCGGGACTTGGCCCAAAGAAAAAAGGTAAGTAGTCCTTCTGTACGAGTTGGTTAAAAATTATGAAATTTTTGGTCAAGCCTGGTAGTAAGTGCTCTATTGTAGTTTGGATTTTCAGAATCCTGTAATAAGAATTCTTGTAAGCTACTTGCAGAAGTAGAAAAAAGGGAAAACTGTATCATGGATTAAGAACTGGGTAGCAGGAAACAATCTTCAGAAATAATTTATTTTTTACATGGAAGAGGTATTTTTCAGATATTTGAGTTGTTGGCATTAATTGTGTTTCCGTTCACTCATCACAGTGAACTACAAGTGGTAAGGGTAACATGGCTAATGAGCTCAGTAGCATTTAAGCTTGTATCATTTTGTGGATGCTAAGAACACTCATGAATGTTTTGTTTTTCAGTTACACTGATCACAACTCTTAATCTCTGGAGTGTAAACTAAAGTTAAAACAGTAAGAGTTGCAGTGATGTGTAAATTGTCTCCTTTCACAACTTCCTTCTGATCTACGATGGCAGTGCCTATATTCTTAAAATGCCCAGAATTTATTTCAAAGTAATAAAAAACATTGGCTGACTCTGAAGAAAATGTTATGTTCTATTCTACTGTGCTTTTAAAAATCACTATTTTTCTATCTATTTATTAAATATCTAAAAATATATGCAAATTCATTATACTTGAAGCTAGGCAAAATACAGTACTTCTAACAGTGCCTTTAATATTACCAGCTTAAAATAATTTTAAAACCAAATATGAATATTTCACTATTACTATTATTAATAACCATGAGTTGCTCAGTTACTTTCTTCGTTCTGATCTCTGTTAGGTCATCATTACATGGAGTTTCATTTGACATTCCTTTTGACAAAGAAAAAAGCATTCCAGTATCCACTCCAAGCAGAGGAATTCCTAGATCTGTGAGTAATGAGGGCCTTGCAGGAAACATCAACCGCATGCCGAAACATTCTAGAAAAAATCTGTCCTTCAAACCAGTAAATGGAGAAGAGGAAAATCAAGATATTGAAGAGGAAAAGGACACAATAGCTCTTAAAGACACAAAGGCCAATCAGTCTCTTAATGCAAATCAAAAAAACGCCAATGAGAGCAGCCACTACAGGTTTCCAAATGGAGCTCTGCAAAACCGGGCAGTTCTGGATGATTTTGGCAATCAGATTGAGACACCAAGCATTGAAGAGGCTTTGCAGATAATTCACGACACTGAAAAATCTCCCAGACTTCTCCAAACAGACCAAATTACAAATGGGTTCTTTCTTCACAATCGGGAAATGAGCATCTTGAATTCAAACATTAAACCAAATCAGTCTACCCCAGATATAATCACAGACACTAAAGGTGCTCTGAGTCCTGTGACTGACACTACAGAAGTAGATACTGGAATACATGTCCCTTCAGAAGATATTCCAGAGACGATGGATGAGGATTCTTCTTTGAGAGATTATACTGTAAGCATGGACTCTGACATGGAAGAACCATCCAAATTTCTCCAGGATTATGACATGCGAGCTGGCAATCACAGAGAGCAGTTAAGCCCCTGTCCCAGCTCAGTAAGTACGAAATCACAGGCAGGCAGCAGTGCCTCTTCAAGCTCAGGGGTTAAAATGACCAGCTTTGCAGAACAGAAATTCAGGAAGTTGAATCACACAGATAGTAAAAGCAGTGGAAGCAGTTCTCAGAAAACCACACCAGAAGGTTCTGAGCTGAACATCCCTCATGTGGTTGCTTGGACTCATATTCCCGAGGAGGCATCTGTTCCTCAAGGAAGAGACACTACACAGTTACTGGCTTCTGAAATGGTACAGCTTAGGATGAAGCTAGAGGAAAAGAGGCGAGCCATTGAAGCACAGAAGAAGAAAGTTGAAGCTGCATTCACAAAGCAGCGGCAGAAAATGGGAAGAACAGCATTTCTTAATGTTGTGAAAAAGAAAGGTGATGGAGTATCACCTCTCAGAGAAGAAGCAGCAGGAGCTGAAGATGAGAAGGTGTTCACTGACAACAGTCGGTTGAAAGAAAAAGAAACTCAAAAATCAGATGACCAAACTAGTAAGACTTCAGAATTAATAAAAGAAACCCCTGAAAATTCTCATAGCAAATGGTTAAAATCTCCTGCTACTTCCATGGATGCTGAAAAGCAATGGAATTTAGCAAGCCCTTCAGAAGAAAATTTGAATGAAGGAGAACTCTTAGAATATACAAAATCTATTGAAAAACTAAACTCTTCCCTACACTTTCTACAACAAGAAATGCAACGTCTATCACTTCAACAGGAGATGTTGATGCAAATGCGAGAGCAACAGGCTTGGGTTATTTCTCCTCCTCAGCCGTCTCCTCAGAAACAGATTCGAGACTTTAAGTCTTCATCAAGGCAAGTGGGAACTCCACCTGCTGTTGCACCTTTCTCACAGGAATCTCCTCGCTCTACACATCAGTCTCCACAGTCTTCCAACAGGAAGAATGCCTCTTTTCACATTAAAATGCAAAGGACTCCTAGGCCAAATGAACTGAAAATAACACCTCTAAATCGTACCTTGACTGCCCCACGGTCTGTGGACAGTCTTCCCCGTCTGAGGAGATTTTCTCCAAGTCAGGTTCCCATTCAGACTAGATCATTTGTTTGCTTTGGAGATGATGGTGAACGTGTAAGTGAACCTCAGTTAAAGGGAAATCTTTTGAAGGAAGCCAAGTCTACAGAAGGCGAAGCAAAAGAAGAAGGACCAAAATTGCCAAAACAGTGCGAACAGAAGTTGGAGGAAAAGGAGATCAAGCCTATTGAATCTAATGTTTCTGAAGTATTATCTCAGCCTATCACAGAAACTGTCTGCCTCACTCCAAATGAAGATCAGCTAAACCAACCAATTTTACCACCTCCAGCTCCCAAAACAGCTAACCTAATTGAAGTTTCCTTGTCAGATTTGAAGCCACCAGAAAAAAGTGAAGTATCTGTTGAGAAATATGAGGGTGAGAGTGATAGAGAACAGTTTGAAGATGACCAGAAAGTGTGTTGTGGATTCTTTTTTAAGGTAAGAGAACTAGTGGATGTGTATGTTGGCTATTAAGCTTCACTTGAAAAGGAGCTTCTTAACGGAGATGTGGATGTCAGTGATGATTGAAGTCAAAACATCGTTCTGCAACTCTAAATGTACAAGCTTATCTTTTGCACTTGATTAATAAAATATTGTGGTTCTGAGCATGCCAGAACTTTCCATTCATAGTTGTGGAAGAGTGCTTGAAGTTTTTGATGAGGAGGATGCATGCTGAATGTAGATTTATTTTTAACATAAGCTTTGGTGACCTTAATTAAACATGCTTACATCTCACCCTCACTTCCCCATCCCACCCCAAATTTAACTAAAAAGTTTTTGAACTACATAAGAGCCTGCATTTTTAGAAATTATTAATGTTTCTGAATTGCACTTTGGAGAGCTTTTTTCCTTCTCTTGGCTGGCTAATGAATGAGACTCCCTTTTGAAGTTGCTCTTTGGGAACACTCAGTGACTTTTTATTAAAGAGCTATGTTCAGACAAGCTTTTAACTGTAATGCGCATTGTAAGAGAGTGGTCTGGACACTGAGAACCATCAAGATTTTGAATTTCCATCTTGGAATACCCCAGAATCTGGTCTCATGTATCTGAGATACTCTTTGCTTGTCTGGAAGTGTTCTCAGTTCTAACAAAACACCTGCCTTGATCAGAAGTTACTTCTATACACTGCCTAATTATTAAGGTTTGTGATAAGCTACCTTCATACATACAAAATCTTTCAAAGTTGAATGCAGAGGTTTATGCTGTATGGGATCTGACTCTAAAATATCTCACTTGTCAAGTTTTCTCATATCAGTGTTTAATTTTGTTTAACTTAGGAAGGAGAAATTCTGTTACGAAAAGTTTGTAGCAGTCTCAAGAAAAATCATTCAAAATAAACTTATTCCAAATACTGTAAGAGTATGTGGGGATATTGCAACCCAGTGTACAGAATTAAGTGTCTAATGATTTGATGTGTCTAATGTTTTTGGGTCCTTTTCCTTCAAATACTGTTGCTAGGATGATCAAAAGGCAGAAAACGATATGGCAATGAAACGAGCAGCATTGTTGGAGAAGCGTTTGAGGAGGGAAAGAGAGACTTTGCTTCGAAAGCAGCAGCTGGAAGCAGAACTAGAACATAAGAAGGAAGAGACAAGGTAAAACTACATGTCCCGATCCCAGTGATCGGTAATGGTGAATGTAAAAATGTCTGGTTTAGTTAAAAGTGTAACTTAATACCCAAGAGATTTACTGCTAGAGCCAGATGTGCTGAGGAGCCCAGCTGACCCTGCAAGTCAGCAGGTGGCATCAGTCTGTGGCTCAGGCTCCACGTGTGAGCCTGCTGGCTTGAGCACAGCGCTTCAGAGGAGGCTCTGCCCCGCTTGGCATTCTGAGGGGAGAGTGAATCCCTCAGGGCTTTTTTCTGCACAAATGCACAATGCTCACCCAGTCACAGCATGAGAAATGTGCATTTCAATTTGTTAGTAGCAGTATCCCAAAAAATTTAAACTGTCTGAAAATTGTAAAGAAAAAAAAAAAAAAGGCAATTGCCTCTTACTGGTGTTTGAGAATATCTAAAGTTCCAATGATCTGATGCCTGTATTTTCCTCACTGTGCTAGCTGAAATGCTTTATTTGGAAAGTTTCTATGGGTGAACTTACATCATAATTTTTTAGACGCAAAACAGAAGAAGAACGTCAGAAGAAGGAGGATGAACGAGCACGGCGAGAATTTATTAAGCAGGAGTATATGAGGAGGAAACAACTAAAGCTTATGGAAGACATGGATACCGTCATAAAGCCACGTTCCCTCTCAATCAAACAAAAAAAGCCACGTCCAAAATCTATTCATAGAGATCATGTTGAATCACCTAAGACACCAATCAAAGGTCCACCAGGTAACAAATGTTTATGTGAGAAAAGAGTCTGTTCATGCTAAAACACCAGCTTGGTTTTTGGTACTAACAAGCACGCGCACTCTTGAGTGTCTTGTGCTAAACTGAAGCTGCACATGACCAAACTGGAAAGGTGAAAATTTGCCAATAGAAATGGAAAGATGAGTGTCACTTACCTGCTATGCATGCATGCATATATCAACAAACGGAAAGCTTAGCTCTGTGAGAACCCAGTGGAGGCACCCATGTGTGTTGCAACTTTCACACACACCCATGTTTTCTTCACTTCTCTGTTCTTGCACCTGTAGAGCTAAGAATGAATAAAAGTTGGGAGATAAGAGTTCAGTAAATAAAGTGGTGATTATAAGGTAAGAGTACTTAAACTCCCACTTAATAAAGACAAACTGAAATTAAAAAAGTTACTTCTATATTTCAGCGGGTTTTTTTCTCTATTTTGCTCACTGACCTACTGCATGTGTAGTTATGAACATAGCAATACTAATCCTGTGGAACAATTTAACATTCTTTTAGATATCAAAGAACTGCAGTAATGATTGGAAGAAGTATTGCTAATTTACAATTAGAGAAAAAGTACCCAGATTGCTCAGTGATCCTTTTTGTTACAGCCTCCTGTAGCCTTGTTATTCTACTGCCTTTTCTCTGGCTGCTTCCCTCCATCTTTCAGGGTAATTTAAAGTATTTTCTTAACACCTTCCAAGAATTCATCCCAGGCTTTAAATTAAGTCTCTTAAGCTCTCTTTCATGAGGACTTATTAACTTTGATTGCATTCCTTGATTTGCATAGTGCCAATATTCCCACTGGTGCTTAGTCTGAGACCATCCCTGGTGGCTGCCAATGGCTGGGTGTCAGCAAGTGTTTACATGAAGTGCACCACATATGCATGCAGGTATATCATGTATGGGTGTTAGTTTCAGGTGTAAAAGCTCTTACTGACTTTCAGATGCTGGTGTTGGATCTAATGAACAGACTCTACTACTTGCATAGGTTTATAAGCTTTAACTTTGTTTTTATCCAGGTTCACAGCTTTATCGTGTTTTTTCAGTATCTAGTCTTTCATTGGCATCGCTGAATACAGGCGACAATGAGAGTGTGCAGTCAGGCAAGAGAACACCAAGGTAAAGCTAAAATAACCATTTCATTTAATAAAATTTGATAATTAGCTATGTAAAACTAGCATGAATTTTAAAGAGGTCATGTATATACTGTGTACTCCGAGAACAGGCATGTTTTCCTCATTTGAGAGGTGGAGAGTTTCCACTGTTAGGCATTAGGGAACTGAGCCATGATAATTTGTTTTGCAAATTTTACCAAGTAAACCAGTTGGGCAGGTATAAATGAGGTCAAAACAAAATGCTGTTCACACAGCCTCTTTAATTCACCTGCTTGTATATAAGTCTCAACTTGTGGATATTTCATTAAACCTGTAAGCTCTGTGCAGCTACATAGCTTCTTTTCTTTTTTTAACATTGGAGCTTCTTTTCTGACTTTTTTTCCTTTAGCATTTTACAGGAAGTTATTGAATGCTCACTAGTACTTCATCCTTTTCCAAATACCAGAATTTATTTTGCATTACAAATCACCTGAAAACAACAAAAAAAATTTAATTTTATATACAAAACCTGTATTACCATTCAGAGGAAAATTATTATTTCTATGTAACTACCTAATTATATTCAGACAAATACTAATTTTTTGTATAGAAAAGAAATAGGGAAGAAAGGCAAACTAGAAAAAAGGGGTTGATAAGGAGTAGTACACATTACGATGCCACATGTCATGTTTCTGTGGCCACTGTGCTTTACTCATCAGTTCTCACAGGCCTGCAGCTGCTTTCAGTTGACTTTTCAATTAATTACCTTGATGTCTTGAGAACTGACTTCCCAGCTATTACATAAGAAACTTTAATAAGATGATCCAAGTGGCCTAACATTTCTTGTCATCTCTTAAAAATGATCAGTTTTAATTGAGATGGGGATTTCTTCCCGCTGTATTGGCTATTAGAAAAGGCTTGATGTTGCTCATCTACACCGATTTTCAGGAGATGACCCCCGTCCGTGGAGTTGTAGTTGTGCAGTGCTGTACTATGCTTGTCATGAGCAGTGCATCTTCCTCTGGGAGACTTTCAAAACATAAAATTCAGTACAAATTGCTAAAAGTAACAGAGTTGAAAGAATTTTTAGTATCTTTCCAGACCCATACTGTCACCTTGTCCTTGCATCTGAATTGTACTTTGATGATCACACTGACAGAATTTCAGTGATACCTTTGAGATTTTCTTCATGTAGGTGCTAATCACAGAATGTGTAGGATATCTTATAAATTGAACTTTCATCTATTGCTTATTTTACTGAAAATGAACATGCACATAAATGCTGATATAATACCATTTTTTTTCCTTATTCTGTGACTTTCTTCTCACTTGGAAGAGCTTTCGTTGTAAGCTAAAATTCTGACTGACTTTTGCAGTAGCCACAATAAAAAAAAATTTACGGATCTTATAATAATTTAGGAAAGCTTGAGAATCTTTCTTGAAATGCAAAACTGTTCAAATTTGAGCTCAGCCTGAAGAATTACAGTACCAGAAGTTACTGCTTGTGAAAACAAAAATTAGAAGGGAAATTTTTTGCTGTCTTACATACAGGAGTTCCCACAGCCAGCTGTTGCAGTGATAAGTATAAATGAACTAAATTTTTATTTCATATTCATCATTCTATCAAGAACTGGTTTGTTTGATACATGAGATAACATTGCTTTTCCAGTGCTAATATTAAAAGTGACCCAAATTTCCACTTAGTAATTATATTTCACAACCAAGAATATCTGTTAGGTTTCTGCCTTCAGATGTATCCCGAAAATTGACTAATGTATAAGTCATCTAAATACCAACTTCTTGCATCACTCAAAATACTCTATATAGTACATGAACTCATTTTTCCTTTAATTTCTTCAATGAATATTTTGCATTTAGGTTTATAGTCTACAGTTCAAATCATTGTTTTAACTTAATGCAGTGTGCCTATCTTTGATATTAGAAGGCTTCTCAGCTGAACATTGTAAATTTCTTTAATAGACTTTAAAATTAATGTTTAGGTCTGAATCTGTGGAAGGATTTTTATCTCCAAGTCGCTGTGGTAGTCGTAATGGAGAAAAAGATTGGGAAAATGCATCTACAACTTCTTCAGTCGCCTCTGCTACAGAGTACACAGGTCAGTGACAACAATATTCAGCAAAGTACCTGCCAGTTAGCAGTTCTGTGCCTGAAAAGTTTTCAGTTATCTTGATGTGGCTTCCTACGACTTGATTGAGGACACTTTGATAGAAATGTTACTTTCACCTCTCTTAAAGTAGATAATACAAGGTAATAATACATGGTCAAAATTTTAGATCCAAAATAAAAGTATGGACTCTGTCGCATTTGTGATAACCACAATAAACTGCAGGTAGGCTCAGAACAGTAAATGGGCTCACATATCACTGTGCACCTCATCAGTGTCTCTAGCAAGGCAAGAAGTGTTGAAATTTCAGCTCAGTTTAGAATAGAGTTACAAAAATCAAAAACCAAATTGCAACAGGAAAAAATCTGCTTAGCAATGTGAATATAAATATTCTGCACCCTTTGTTTTCTAACAGATCCTTTGTTGTTTAAGAGCTTTAAAATCTGACTACTAATTCTTTATTATATTATGAATCAAATAATAATGGTATTTTCATCACTTTTTTTTTAACTATACAGCATGTGATATTGCCAAGACCTTGCATCATCAGGATTATAAAAGCTCCATTTTTGCCCACCTGATATCACTTCCTTTGTGAAAATGGTAGCATAATGTTAGGTACTTTCTAGGCTTTTTTTCCCCAAAGCACAGAGAGAGATTTAATCTTATTGGTAATTGCTTGTATACCATTTTCCTTTCTAAGTCTTGGTACTAATATGTTGGGTTTTTCAAATGGTCTTAATACAAGTATGCATGTATTTCAGAAATTAAAACAGAGGTTTCTCCTTCAACCAGATGAATCAAGTCTTTTTACAGACAGAATAACCTGACAAGACTCAGGCCAGAACTTTTATCCCTGGTTTTGGGTGAAACATTCCTGGAATTCCAAAGTGGACAGGCAACTCTTACTCTAAGCATTGCATCTGCTTCATTGTTATACCTTTCACCCTTGAAATCATAGATGTAGACAATGGAAAAGAAAGACTTTGTTCTCTCCTGGACAATTGAAATCTTAGCTAGAAAAAGCAAAATGTTTTATTGTTCATAAAAACGGTCCTCTGAGAGAAAACATATTTACCAAGGTTGCCAATAATAATGATTTAATAATGAAAGACACATTTGGAAGTAAATTCAGTGACAGCTGAAAGAATGACATTTTACTTGTTTGTGAAATTTGTGGTCTCTAGCCTAATACTGTATTATTCATGGATTTGTGGTTTTATGCATGCAGAAAGTCCATGCCAAAAGTGCTTCACAGCATATAAAGTAACTCTTTGTTGGCTTATTGATTAACTTAGCTGATTTGTCATTCCTTTTCCATAGGACCAAAGCTCTTCAAAGAACCCAGTGCTAAATCCAATAAGTACATAATTCAGAACGCGCTGGCACATTGCTGCCTGGCTGGAAAAGTAAATGAAGGTCAAAAGAAAAAGATACTGGAGGTAAGGGAATTTTTCCCCTAAAAGTGTAAACACCTAAGTCAAGCCACAGTCAGGCATTATGGAGATGTTTAAATGTAAATGCAAATATTGAAAGGAGCCTTTTCAGGTCATGGCAGCTCTCAGTGAAGGGATTCAGTAACTTCTGTATCTTTTGCTTCCTATGTAGGCAGAAATGTTCTCCAGGGCCTTAGAAATAACAGCTGTCATGTTGTACAAGCAGCACAGGAAGCTGAATTAATTCACAGGTTAATTAATAGTTACTGCTTGTTTTATGTGGGAACTTCAATATGTAGACTTTCATAATTTGCTTACAAAGTTGTTTTCCCTTATACATACAGATCCTCAGATTGGGAACTCTAGAACTAAAGGACAGCAGTTTCATGAGCAGAAAAAAACTGAAATATGTCACTTCTGGGCTCTTCTGCAGTTTCCAAGCAGTAGGGCAAATTCAGAACTTCCTATTATAGGAAGGTGCCTTCCAGTCTTTTCTCTTAGGCTGGTATAAAACTTTATGAAGATACACAAATATTATAAGGGTGAGAACTCATAGGCAAATGTGTTTCCATACAAAAGCACTAACATGGAGTCTGAACCTTGAGAGTAAATGGGACTGTTCCTTTTACCAGCTGTGACAAATATGACAGATTAAATAGAATAAACAATACAGATACTGAGAATCCAGATTTAATTTCTTTTCCAAAATAAATTTCATTGCAGTATTTCTTGCCCTTTCTTCTCTTTGTAATCCTTCTGCATTCATATCTAGATGCTGCTTTCTGGTAGCTCCGGTAGAAAACAAATTCAAAATGACAGTCCCATGATTTGGAGTGTTTTCTAACTACAATGCAAAACTCATATTCTGAATCTTTTTCTTTCTTTCTTTTAAAGGAAATGGAAAAATCTGATGCCAATAATTTCTTGATCTTGTTCCGGGATTCAGGCTGCCAGTTCCGATCTCTGTACACGTACTGCCCTGATACTGAAGAAATCAATAAATTAACGGGAATAGGTCCCAAATCTATCACAAAGAAAATGATAGAGGGACTGTATAAATACAACTCTGACAGGAAGCAATTTAGCCACATACCTGCCAAAACTTTGTCTGCCAGTGTTGATGCAATTACCATTCACAGCCATTTGTGGCAAACCAAGAGACCAGTAACTCCTAAGAAACTTTTACCCACCAAGGCATAGTAGATGGGAAAAAATTTGCTTGAGACAATTATGATAAACTTGCACTTCATCTTTACTGCCTATAGGAAATAGATTTCTAGTTGCCAACAAGACTCTTAGAACTTAAAACTGGACACCAAGTTCTATTATCATGTCCAACTGGAATGTAAACACAGTGTTTAGGAGTGCAGAAGATTATCGCTTAGGTGAATAATTATGAGTGATTACGGAAATGTTTGACTTGTGTGGAGATTTGTATGTGCTAATACAACTTATAGAGTATATTTGCTCTGTATTTTGATTAGATACACTGAAGCACTGAATGTTCCTTCCTAGTGACTCAAACTACATTTTTTACATCTGTTGCCTTATATGTTTGTATTTGTGCTTGTCTTGAGATATTTTTCTTTCACTAAAGAAATACTTCATATTCTCAATACCATCAAACTTTGCATACTGACTTACAGTAAAGACTAAATGATAAGTTGTATGTCACTGAATAACAGCTGAATGGGTCTGTTCTGCAAGATCCTTACTGTGTGCTGTAACAAAATCAAGATTCATTCCCCTCTGTATTTATAGTTCTTTTTCAATTAAATAATGTTGATTTGCTTATAAACTAAACAGTAAAGGAAAAACCTTTGAACTGCTTGAAGTTTCCTTCCAATGAATTATTTAACAACTCAGGGTATAGTTAGGTGATGCAATTATTCCTGTTTCAGTAAGTTGTCATCTGAGATGTAGTGACTGACCATGCATGTCCACAATACCATTAAAATGCACAGTAAAAACATTTGGTAGATCTCTAAAACAGTTGAAGTAAGTGTTCATTCATTGCTCTGCACTGTTCAGCTGGAGAGAGAGCACACGGTCATGTAATGCTGCTTCAAGGAAGGAATAGGAACTTGTGCCACAGTCCAAACTAGATCCCTGATGTTTGCCTGACAGAACACTAAATATTCAGAAGAATCACAGAATTCACTAAGTCACAGACCTTTCAGAAGTCGTGTATCTAATTCCCATTGGTTTTAAGACCCAGGCCACTTCTGCCTTCAGATTTGCCACCTCAGACTTAATTCAATTTTCTAGGGAATAGACATCTGATAAGAATTTTCAGTGTGTCTTAGTAAATTGTTTTCTTGACACTAGCAGGTGATGTCTTGTGACAGAGCGATTTTTTAAGTATATTTGGCAAAAAAGCCTAAATGACATTTCATTAAATTTAGAACATGACCATTTGCAAATCCAAACTCTAGGCATATTTCAGTATTATTTATAAAGGGCTGCATTTTATTTCAAAAACAGTGTTTGATTATTTTATAAATCACTATTCCGTTTCAGTGTTTGTTTCTCTTATAATTTGCTTTTAACATAGCACTGTTCTGGAGAAAAAAAAAAAAAAAGAAAATACAAACTTGAAGCCTCCCCTAAATCTATGGCTATTTTGATAACAACGTACACCAGAGAATTTGTTGTGTGTGGGGGGGGAAATCTCATTCTCAGGAAAAGACTTGAATGATTTGTGATTCTGTTCTGTTTCAGTGTTGTGACAACTCCATTAACATAAGACAGTATTTGCTATGGGTATGTCGTCCATTCCGTTTCATGGGGAGACTAAAGCTATGTTCGTATTTCCCGCATTAAACTGCTTTGAGAGAAACTATGCCTCACTACTATGATGTACTCATTACTTAAGAGAAAAGATGCACAGGAATGAGATGTCATTAAGCAGTTTAGAACAGTACTTTTTTAAATTATAAGGCCTTAGGCATCAGTGCATCTGGATTATAAACATTTTCTCAAAAATGCTGTCAGTTTTACTGTAATTTATGTTCTTATATTTATGTATATTTGTTAAAACTGTAAAAAAAGAAAAAAACACTTTAAAATACATGTTTAATATGTATGTGGCTCAAAACTATTTGTGGTTAGCTGATTCCTACTGTTTGCATGTATATCACCAGGATATGTAACTCTTATATTTCAAGTGTATACATATTGTGTATATAGGATATAAATAATATTAAAAAGGGGGGGGAAGAGGGTTTGCACATTCTGCCTGTTAGACAGTTCCTACAACACCATTGTAGGAACATCTTAAATAACAATATGAAACTGTGTATAATATACAGTGATTCAAGAAACCAGGAGGTTGGAATGAACTGACACACATATGGTGAATAACTTCAAAAGAAGTTTTATCATGGGAGGCTTTTTATTTCTAAAATCTGTACTATGATTTAACTGAAGATTTGCAACACCATAAAGACACACGCAATCAATCTAATCAAAGAGCTTAAAAACGTGACAGGAATTCTTTGAGTAATTTTAAATATATCTGAATGTATTATGAAATTTACATTTGTCAACAGGTTAAAGATTTGTGCAATGTCTAAAAGTAGAATGTGAATAATGCAGTTGAAAATTTCATTGCTCGCCGTATAAAGTTTTACTTAATACAGGAAGAGTAAAGCTAGATACACTTTTCCTTTTTAAGCCTGCAGATTTTCTAATTACAGTGGACCTTTGGTTGGGATCATGTTTAAAAAAAAAGAAAAAAAAAGAAAAGAAAAAAAAAAAGGAAGCTTTCCATAAAGGCCAGTATTTATCACTGACCTTTTCAGAACACACTGGTGCTTTCATCAGGGGTATTATTATTATTATTATTATTATTATTGTTGCTACGACTGAATTGCCAAACTCTTGTCTTAGTTTTTTGGAGCAAAACTTCATATTCTAACAGTCATAATAGCTACTGAATTCTTTTTTTTTTTTTTAATGTTAGTATGACTGTTAGTTTTTATTATTTGGCTGTTTAAAGCCAAATTCAGCTATTTAATTATGATATAATGGGCACTGTTGAAAATGTACAGTGTATTGTGTGCTTACTTGTCCACTTCTATGGAGCATAGCTTCCATATTTTTTCAAATGCTGTGCTGTAAAATATTGTCATTGCTACTTATGTGGTACAGTGTAGTTTTTCCTTTCATTTAAATAAAAGCATGGCACCAAAAGAATATTTTTTTTTGTTTTCTTGCTTACCTCTAAACTAAAATTATCAGAAGTTCATATTAATGCTTACATCTTGCTTCTTCTCATAGTTCAGCAATGTGGAAATCGTAGGAAATATGAACCATTATAATTTCTTCTTTTGTTTCCCATCATTTGTCATATTTCCATGTATAGTCTAGCTTTCTGATGTTACCAGAGGAAGGCTGTTGAAGAATTAAGCTTCACATTTCATTCTTGAGGACAACGAGGTGTTACCCTATTCTCTTCAGAAGTGAGTTTCACAATTTCAAGTCAACTGATAAACTTCTGTAGCTTCCACTGACCCAAAGCCACAAAAACTTACTGGTCAGTGTAATAGGATTGCTTCAGCTTGAAAGGTTTTCAAGGTGAGCTGAAGTTTTACCTTTGTCAAGACACCGTATAAAGCACTTGTGTGACTTTTAGTGAAATAACTTGTATTTGCTAGTGGTGCTACCTTGAACAGATATGATACTAACAAAATAAGGGCACTCTTCCAGATTTGTAAGTTAGCAATTTTTCCAGTCCAAATCAAGCCCTTTTTGGTGTTTTGTGTTGTCCTGCTGGGTTGCAGAGTAAGAGCAAGGGGACGTGATGTCACTGCACTGTCAACAGGCTGACTGAGCTCTTGGGCTAACTTACATAGATAAAGAACCTCAAATTTTCAGAGCTATTTGAAGGGAGGCTTTGAGAATACAGGAAATCTGATACTAGGACATTTAATGCTGAATTGAAAACTACTCTGGATGAAAATGAATAGCTTTTCCTCCTCCCAAGAACTGGTTATTTTTCAGCCAGCTCAGTCAGTTCCCTGTACAGCATCACAAACAGGCTGACACAAGCAATGAATTACGTTGGAACACAAACACCCAGTTGCACCCAGTAAAGCTATTTTTTCAGTGGTGAGCCCAGCTCAAAATTTTCATCTAAAAACAGCCTTTGTACAGATTGGCTTTAGAACACGCTTTGTTTTTTCTATCCTTTGGCAAGCAACACCGTCCCTAAGAAACTTCAGCTCACACCCTGGTTAATTTGACAGAATATGACAGTACTGTGTGTCTGAATTTGTACAGAATTCCTGAATCAAAATTTGTACTGCTCTGGGATCCAGTGCAGAGAGTTACACTTGGAACCAAAAGTTTTGGATTGATCACCACACAAACGTGATGCAAAAAATAGCTTTGTTTCTCAAATCCAGCTGTACTGAACAGCTAGATGTCAGATGTGTTTTTTCTAACAGCTTAATAAAAAAAGACATGGCTTGGTAAGGGCTAGCACTTTAACTATTTAGATCTTTTCAAATGGCAAATTAGCATTTCTTTGCTGCCTTGTTACTCAACATTACAAATATAGGGATGCATAAAATGCTTAGGAGTATTTTGTTATCCATTGACATTTATTTAAGCAAGATAGTGAAAGAATTTTTTTCACATAAGTTATGTTTAAGTTTGCAGTTAATGGTATGTGAACTTTATGGAGACATACTAAGTAATACCTGTATGCACTTTTATGTCACTGTTAATCTGTTAATGGAGCTTTGCAGAAAGACTTAAAAGCTAATATGAAGCTTTCCATCACAGCAGCTCTGTCTTATCCTTTCTTCATCATCACTGATCTAAATGTCTGCAGTACAAGACCTGGCAAGGCCCTGCAAGCCTGCAATTATTGAAATTACTGGAAGTCAGATTATACTTTGGCTCAGTATTTTCTTGTTTAAGCTACCCAAAACTGGAGCTATGATGCTGACGTAAAGAATTCTATAGATTATGCTAGAATTTTGCTGAACTGTCACCCCAAAGTTCTGGAAATCCTTTCTTGAAATGAGTAAAAACTGTTTCCAGAATAAAGTTTTAAACAGATTTTTTTCCAAGTTTTTACAAGAACATGTAAATATAAAATGTAAATAGTTGAAGGGCTCTGTTACAAGTACTGAAAATCAGGAGATTTGCCTATTTTTAGGGTGACAACACAAAGGTGCTTCGTACAAACTGCTGGACTCAACTGGCAGATTTGTGCAAGGTTGCATTCGGGAATAAGGCTAAGAATGCATCCAGCCTTGTTGACGTTGTCTGCAGCATCTACAAAATAATCACAATTACTGTTTTCTTTTCTGAAGCGTTCAAAGAACAGACTGCAGCACCCTGTTTTGTCACTAGGCAATGCAGATCTCTTCCTCTACTAATCCTGATTTTCAAGCTCTCTAAAACCCACACCCAGCAGCTTTGCTATTCGTGGGATTTACCTTCTTTGCAGTAATGAGAAGGGAGTTCAGACAAGCTGAGACCATCTCAAAGACATGTGTCTATGCCTGAGAAAACAGTTGCAAACAACCAGAGAATGGATCTTCCATCTGCCATCTTCCCAGGGGATGCTACTATATGTATCCATACCAAATACTTGAGTAATGATTGCCCTACAAAGTGGGTCCACCAACTACTGCTACCTGTTCTTCCATACATCTACCTGAGAGGTTGGTTCTTGAAAACTCTTTTCAGAGTATAGGAATTTGATACTTCCTTCTGAAAGGCTCAACATTCTGAGCAGGAAACATAATAATGTAAAATTCATAATTTACTCTTTCCTTTGGGTCCATAACTGGGGAGAAGCTTTACCTTTCTTTCATCCTGAAACTCATGCCCTCCAGAGATAGTCTCACAGATTTGGTCTCAGGACCTCCACTGAAAACAAAGCTATTGCAAATAAGATACTACTGTATACCCACTCTGAAATCAAGATTAAATTTAAAAGCATATGTGTGTTTAACTAGTGTTTTGTAGGTTAAACAAAGTTTAAAATGGATTTCTATATGTCCAGCAAAGTTATGCATCCAGCTCTGTTTAGACAATTGAAGTCATCTTGGTTCTATACGCTCCCTCTGATTTATCAGCTGTATTGTATCATGTATATTGGGAAAGTTTCATTTCTATACCTACATTTTCTATTAAACAGTGCCTCCAAAGGTGACTAACCAACAAGTGATAGTTTTGGAAGTAAAGGGAGGGATTTGGTGTTTTACCGGCAAATCAATCTTCCTGGGAAGGAACGCTGGGACTTGAACAGAAGGAACCATAGAGTTCCACATTCTTTGTTCATGCCTGGCAGTGTCACTGGAGTGCAGCTGGTCAGCACTCTTCGCTGGATGGCCCTTGAGGCATTCATTTGTATTCCTGCTCAGAAAGACAAGAGGGAGAGGCAATAGCATGACTGCCCTCTGCCCTTAGCAGATGCTCAGCTGAAGTTTGCAAGCGGAATTGAACTCACTGTCATTCTTCACATTTTGTGATTGCGAATCCAGTTCAGCTTCAGCCAAATCCCAACCAACCTTCCCTGGATCTCTGATGCACGGCATGCATGCATAATTAAAAGAAAAAAAGTGTTAAGAAGTCACGTCCCTGCTTGTCAGAACCTTGGCACGGTGTGTCCCGGCAGGCCCTGCCCGTGCGCTGCAGGACAGGCAGGGGCGCTTTGCCCCGGGCTCTGCTGCCGTTCCAACATGACCTTCTGTACCTCCTCTCACCGCTACATTTAAACACAGAAAGCTTACTGACTGTTCGCCGTCATGACTCGTACGGGACGCCATCATCTTTTGACGTTCCATTACAAAAACGTGTCTGAAAGTCAAACCATACAGAAGTACATCACGAGACACAGGTATCACACATGCGTACGTAAGACTTGTACAACGAATGTGTCAGTAAGCAGGAGGCAGCACGAACGCCCTGAGAGGCTCCCCGGCCGCCCCGAACCCCACGGAGCCGCCGCAGCCCCAGCCCTGCGGGGCC
>VWZF01006575.1:1320353-1385445 GCA_013396755.1 Sclerurus mexicanus
GGCGCTGCCCGGCGGACCGGCCCCGACCCTGGCTCCGGCTCCGGCCCTGGCTCCGGCTCCGGCTCCGCGGCGCTTCGGCCCGGCCCCGCCGCCGCCCTTTGTTGTGGCCGCGCCGCAGCCCCGGCATGCGGGAGTGGGGCCGAGCCGGGCGTGGAGTCGCGCGTGGAGAGGGAGAACGTCCTGGAGCGGGTGGGGGTATCGCCCTCAAAACGCGTTCTATTCTCGTCTCTGGATGGTATCGGGTTCCTTTATTTTTCTGCCTTCTGTTTCGGCTGCAGCGTGAAGTATTGCATAATTTAATGTCACCTTTTTGTCATTCGCGGCGCGGAATGCGCTGGGCGAGGCTCGGGGGCTGACGGGTGGCGAGGGCGCTGCGGTCGCCGCCGGAGCGCGGCGAGACCGGGATTACCGGCGGGGCTCTGCAGCAACAGCTGACCCAGCAGGGAGAGAAGTGGGCTGTGGAGGGCCAGCCGGCGAAAAATCTGTGCGAGGCAGGAGAGGCTGGTCTGTAAGAGGACACTGATTTGCTGTGTGTTTGGAGCAGAAGAGGTTTCAGTCGTAGAGCTCGGCTGTGCGAAGTTTGGTGAAGGTTTTCTATTAAGGGCTTAACATCTTTAATGCAATTCATTTGAGATAATGAACTGTGCGATCTAAGAGTGAAATGGGCGTCAGTGCCGTGGGAATCAGCTGTGATAAAAACATCTGGCCTACAGTGGTGTGTGTTTGCTTTTTGTGGGTTCCCTTGATACGGAATAACTGGGAGGTGATGGAGGGCACCTCAGAAATCGAGCCAGCGGGTACGGAGCGGGCCCCGAGCCCCCCCGGGCTCTGTGTAGGCGGAACTCCGAAGTGGCCTCTGGGCAGGCAAGAGAGTCATCTGTGACTGTGGGATGGATTAGAAGGTGAAATAACTTAATGCAAAATAGCCGGCTTTTTAAATATGTATGACTTGCTCCCCTTCGGGTTTTCTGTGACATGGCTCACCAGGATGCTGAGGATGTGGGGAACGCATCGCAGCTGCCAGTGAAGGCAGTGAACCAAGACTCCTAATTTGGCTTCAAGGCTCACTTTAAATGTGTCGCTGCTCTCACAATATGACACTTAAGATTTGAACTATAATGCGTTTTTTCTTGTATTTCAGAGTGGTTAGAGATTTTATATTCCTTGCCCAGTTTTCCGAATGTATATTGTATACTGTTGGCAGGTGATCTATTTCAGTTGATAAGTAGCATAGGAATAATGCTTATTGTAGAATTTCCCTACTGACTTGTTAAGAATATTAAACTTTAAATTTCTATTAAGTGAATGCATGTGCATTTTAAATTTCTTCTAAGGAAGACAGATTATTTAACACTATTTTTAGATGTTTCTGGTTTTACAAACATTTTCCTGAAATAGTATATGCATAAGTGGATATAAATGCGTTTTAATTTTTTTAAATAATTCTTCTCTATGTTTAAAGCACCATGATTCTTGCTGTTGGCATGTTCTTAGAATATGAGTAAGAACAGGAGTGAAGCCTCTTTCTGGAAGATTTAGCAGTAGGTAGTCTTGTGTTCCAAAGAGCTTGTGTAAATGATATCTTGTCCATTGAAACTACAGAGAAAAGGTGTGCCAAGTTTGTGGCAAGAAGGTTATTTTCCTCGTGTAGGAAAACTAGGGGAAGATGATAAGGGGGAGTGAACAGGAGAAAGAAGGAAAGAATACAGATGTGGAGAAATGTTGTTCTGAAAAGACTGAGTAACATAAAAAGGTTGCAGCAGAAACAGTTGGTTGAAGGCACCTGAAATATTAAGCTCTAATTCTCATTTACTTTCATTTATACCTCAAGCTAATGCTGTGCTTCAATCATTCTTGTGTATTAGTGTTTGAGCTGATCAGATTGTGACGTTACGTGCCATATGTGCTGGCAGAAAGCAATACAGTGTGATGGACCAAAGATGCAGCTTGAGCTCTAATCTTGAGTTTCCTGCTGTTCTTTGCTTTTTAATTATTATTATATTTTTTATATACATACAGACATACCACTGAATGTCAGAAAACCTGACAGATTTCATAGAGGGTGATGTGTAAGCCTATGTATATTTATCATTTCATGATAGTGTTAGAGGTCTGCTTATTACTTTGACAGCATAATGTTTATAAGAGAAGTCTGAGCTCATCAGCCTAAAAAGCATCAATTATGTGAAAATCTTCTCTAGGAGGTTTACTGCTCTTTTCTGGCTATTTGTGTTGCTCTGACAGCAAATGCACACTAAATATTTCCATTAAACTGTTAATGCATGAACTTATCAGTGTACTTCAACTCTTTTTCAGAAGTTCAGTATTCAAGCTAGGTTTGGGTATAATGCTACATTTTTTTTACAGTACCCCAAAAGTGCTATTACTAGTCTTACATCAAAAATGGAGGGTGCCATCATTCTTTATCATGATCTATGTAAATAAAATTAAGCGTTAGAGTTGTCAAAGGCTTTATGTTCAGTACAAGCCTGTTATTTTAAAAGATTACAATGGAAAATGGAGGACATCTGCTTGCAGATGGTAGATTTTACTTAATATAATTGTACTCTTAAGCAAATACTGAGTATTATGCTTGATTTCTACATCACTACAATATATAAATTATTAATTTTAAGACAAGCTTGATGCTGTGTAGAGTGGTTTCCTGTTTGGACTTGAATTCAGTATATCCAGTTGAAAAGAAAGCTGAACTTGGTGTTCCTTTCTTCAAATGAAGTCTTAGTCTGCTTTTTTTCCTAGTAGTTTTCTGATGGGGAGTCTTAGTATAGCTTTGCCTAAGTTTTACTTTGTCTTTTGACAAGGAGGTTGATTTATATAAAAACCACCAGTGCCATAAAGCATAATAAAAGAGAAATGCAAATGCTTTAGGTGAGGTTGTGAATTAAGGTGTCAATACTAAACTGCTGGTTACATTTGTGTTGAGTTTTTTTTCCCTTCAGTATATAAGGGTAGGGTTGAATTTTTCTCTGGGACTAAAAATCCATATCCAGTTGCCAAAAAGGGAAGTTGAAACAGTGAGACAGTGTAAGGAAAAAGCATCTTGTACAAGGTCTGGATCTGGATTTGTGGGTCTAGCTTTCTTTCCTGCAGCAAAGCTTTCTGCAAGCCAGACTTTGGCTTTTCCCTGTGGCTTTACTAGATGAGAGTGTGTTTGTCATCTCTGGGTGTGTCTTTCACGAGACCCATCAAAATACTTGGTGATTGGAGTCTTTTGTGACGAAAATGAGAATTAAACCCAGCCATTTTAAGAAGATAGGCCATTTCATCTGGCACAACTAGGTCTCTGTTGTTCCAAAATAAACTGTGCTGCTATAATCGAATGCTTTGCTCTTCAGATGTTCTGGCAAAAATTTATGTGGAAAAAAGTTGGCATACAACTGTGAGGAAGATGAAAAACTTGGACATTTAGACAGCAGTGCAAAACCCCATGTTACTAATGCCTAATTTTTTGTGTCCTTTCAAGTTCACTAGCATTGGTTTATGATGATCAGTGAGAAGTTTCACTGGATTATTTGTCTCTTCCCCTCCTCTCTGGTAAATAATTAATTTCTTGTTAATACTCTGTTTTCTATTTGTTTTTTTCAAACTTACTCAGTTTCTCTGCATCTTTCCCTAATATGAGATAGATAACTAGCTTATTAACTCTGGTTTTCTAAGGCTGAGGTATCTGAAGGCTGCATCAGCTTTTCAGTTTGTCTTGGGAGCTGTGTTGCCCACAGCTGGTTATCTTTCGGCATCATAGTTGCTAGATTTCCACGTAAGTGAATGATTGCGTGAGGGAATTGAGAAGTATTTTTATTTTTCCTTTGGAATCAAAGGGTGGAGAAGCTGGAAACTGTAAGCTGTTGCTGTGGTCGTCTTGCATTGTGCGGTCATCTCCCTTTGCTCGTTTTTTGGATCACTGATGCTCCAGTGTCTCTCCTTGTTCCTGGAGATACTGCCTCCTGCAGAGGGTTCCTCACTGATACTGGTTTCTTCTGTGTTATTTGGTGCACTCCCGTAATCAGTTTAAGTCGGGTTAAGACTGCTGCTGCCAGAGAGCAAAGCTCTTTTAGTTCCCTGTGTCAGCATTAGTGCCCCTGTGTCCACAGAGTGTTTAATTTGCCCCTGGCTCAGCGCACAGCTCAGATGGGGGTGCTGCGGGGTGGCTGAGTGCAGAGGTGACAAAAGGGACTGCCCCTTTTTGCAGTAGTAACGTGGGATTACACTGAAATTTTCCTGATGTGGAGTCATACTCTTGTATATGAGAGTGCTGCTCCGTGGTGTTTTGGTTTGTGGGGTTTTTTGTTTGTTTTAGAGTTCCTGGTAAGGCGAATCTGTGCCTTGGCTGTGTTGTAGGTTTCTTCTTGCATCCCCAGACTGTTTTCTGAAGATCAGGTTGGGAGATAGAACTGTAAAGTCTTTCTAAGAATGTTCAACAACTTCTACTTTAAGTCAGACTTAAGCAACCAGGCAAGATTTAGCCAGAAGCAGAATTTAATTTAGCTTTCTTAAGAGGAGTATATACTACAGCTCTCATATCCTTGGAGAAATTGTGTTGCTAAGAAGCTTGGCTCTTATACCCATGGGAACTTTAAACAAGGTGACTCCTGGCCGCTAGGGCCCCAGCTGCATCTTCCCACTTTTCTTTTCTGCTGACTGGACAGCTCATTAGACCACTGAGCCACTTGACATGAGCTGGTGGCAAAGCTAAGGCAATGGCAAAAGCGTGGAGTGCTAAGGAAGGGCCAGGAACGTGCAGTTGGAGGGGGGGGAGTGAAGGGGAGTTGGCAGCCAGTGGGCAGGCTGTCTTAGGCCACCCTGAATCTGGAGCTTGAGATTCTCCATGAGGGGTGTAGGCAGAAATAAGCATCCTTAGGAAGGAAGAATGAAAACCCTTGGTTTAATTGTCATATACTACCTCAAAATTAAGGTAGGGAGAGGAGGCAATTTTAGTGTGCTTTCCCTTTTGCATGTATTAGAATGTGAGATCTCTAGATAATGACCTAGTAACTGACTCTTATGCTCTTTGAGCTTCACTGTGTTTCAGGAAGGAAAATTTCACATATTGCAGGCTTGGTAAGCACAATATTTTCACACTGTAGGAGGATTGTGTTTTTTGTTAGATTTGTTTATATGGGCCCTTGTATATACATAGGACAAATCAAAAAGTTGCAGATGCAATGTAAGGTCTTAATTATGGCTTCATAGTCAACCTCTTAAAATCAATTAATTAATCTTGTCATTTAATTTTTGTAACGCTATTACATTCTGTTCTATAAAACTGTGTTTTTGTTAGTAGCCAACATTTGTTAATCAAGCATAAAGTCAGATACTGATCATAGCTAAAATTCTTTCCTTTTAGGCTGCCATCATGACGGCTGAAGAAACGGTGAATGTTAAAGAAGCTGAAATAATTAAGCTAATACTAGATTTTTTGAACTCAAGAAAACTTCATATCAGTATGCTGGCACTTGAGAAAGAAAGTGGAGTCATCAATGGCTTGTTTTCAGATGACATGCTTTTCCTAAGGTAGGAATTCTTTTTCTGGTGCTTAAATACCACATATATGAAAACAGAGTTGGACTGTGATTGAGTGGGCAGCCCTGTGCCACTAAATGGGAGACCTGAACTTGTGCCCTCATCTTATTCTGCTTCCTCCTGATTCTGTTCTATGGTCCAGCTCTGGAATTGGTGACATGCTTCTATGAGCCGCTTGGAGTAAGTGACTAGACATCATCAGCATAGGCTGAGCTAGATATTTTTGTTTGTCTGTTCATTCATTTTAATTGGTTATTTTTCTGGCACATCAGTGAATTTAAGGATGAAGGAGTCTTAACAAGTGCCAGTGTTAGTGAAGGCTAAGTTGGGGAAAGACCATAAGCAGGAACAGGATGGAAAAGCAAGACCCTTTGGTATCTGTGATGTGTTATCAGCTTACGAGGTCACGTGGACCCGAGTGTGTAGTTTATTGACTTCTGAAGTATTTTTACAGTGTTCTAGTTCTAAGATAAAGGATGAGTGGTTTCCAAAACTTTTCCCCAAGAATATTATCTGAATTTCAAAAGAATACCTAGATTTTTCTTAAATTTAACAACATGAAAGGAGTATCTTTTATCATCAAGGTATGAGAGTTGGTGCAATTTACCATTCACGATATTGCTCTCAATATTTTTAAAAACAATCATTGTAGATGCACACTAGTTTTTGTCATTGCTGTCTTCTATTTCATGCCAAAGGTACATAATAATATTGCTGAAGCATGAGAAAATACTCTATCCAGCTGTTCTTACAACATTTAAAAATATGTTTTATCACTGAGCAAAACTACTCACCTGGCTTCCCTTTTGATTAAAATTATGGATATTGGCCTAAAATGAAATGAAAGAAGAATTACAGAAAGATGAAAGTTACTAATCCAGCTTGTTTGTTTGCTTCTTGGCTTAGCTGGAGAGACTCATCCCTTCCTTGTCGGTCTGGGCCTTTTATTGACATGTGGATTGAACTGATCTAGCTATTCAGTCCAGCCCACTGATCCTGGAGTTGGAGCTCTTATGCTGGCGTAGTTCCTGCCAAGCTGTTCCTCTTACATGGTTAATATGGGAGCTCTGTGTGTGTTCTCCCACACCCTGTATAAAATAGGCCCAGCAGTATTTATACAAATAAAATTAACTAATTATTAAGTTCTCTTTCATTCTTTGAGGTGTATTCATTGAATCAATATCTTTATTCAAACTCTTCAAGTAAGATTTTTTTAAAATAAGAATTACAGCTAAAGCAGGAAACACAGGACCATTTTGTCCCTTTTGATGTGCCTTTATAAGTAATTAATATTTGTCCTTCTAGTATGCAGTTATTTTTACAAAATGTTAAGAAAGTATTTTGCTCTTGCTGTTAGTCTCATCAGACAGTCATCTTGGCATCTCTGCAAAGTATTAACTTTTCAAGGCAGGTTGATCGCTTGGTGTATTTAAATTATTGTTTTTAATTTAAATTAGCTTCTTACTTAGAAAAAGACTTCTTGTCTAGTGAATTCAAGGAATTATACTTTCTTTTACTAGGCAGTTGATTCTTGATGGTCAGTGGGATGAGGTTCTTCAATTTATTCAGCCTCTTGAATGTATGGAAAAATTCGACAAGAAAAGGTAAAATAGAATGTATGTCAGAGGTCAATTTTTTGAGCTGTAGAAAAGACATCGTTTAAGTCTCATCTGTGAAAATAGCAGTGCTAAATTTTGGGGTTTGGTGGGTTTTTTTCTAACCTGTATACTGTTCCTAAAGTGTGTGCACATGTTTTTAAACTTGACCGTAAATTCAGTGTGTGCAATCTGTAATGAGTTGTCATTTGCCATACACTTTAGGAATATGGTGCATGTTGTACTGCCTTTTAATAGAAAGCTGCTCTGTCATGTTCCTATTTAAGAAATAAGTATGATTGCTATACTTATCTTTTCATACTAGCCTTCTGATACTTTTAATCAAACACTTCTGAAAGCAATAATGGGAAAAGACATTTCCTGTTAAAAAATAATGTTGCGGTTACCAATTCATTAAAATTTGAGATCAGAGTTCCTTGTTGTGGCCGTTTCTATGCCTGATTCAAAAATTTGCTGTAAAATACCCTGCATGTCTCTAAAGTTTAGTTTACCTACTAGAGCAATATGTATTGTATTTCACTTCTCACCTGCAGATTTCGATACATTATAATGAAGCAGAAGTTCTTGGAAGCCTTATGTGTAAACAATGCGATGTCAGCAGAAGATGAGCCTCAGCACGTAAGAATTGTTTCTGGTTTGGGAATTATCTTTGTTGTCACGAAGTCTCTTGAGATATTCTGCTTAAAGTGAGAGTGGAAGCTCACACCATTAAAGACACAAATTTTAGCTATTACCACATGGTTTCATGAACACTGGAGAAAATAATCAGTATCCTGGAAATTAATGTGGCTCCCAGGTCCCGAATAGAATTGCATACAAAAGGGTTGCTTGAAACTTTGCCGCATAGGTCAGTGACCGTATGCTGTGTTTGTGGCCCTGATCTCAGATTTTCTTTAGGCCATTATACTAAAGAACAAGGCTTTTTCCTTTTTTTTCCTACCTTTCCAAAAGTATTCTGTAACAAGTCTGAGAACTACAGAAATTTATTGTGTTAATGTGGGCCAGGTAAAAGATTGCAATTTGAATTAATCTTAAACTTAATTTCTCTTGCTTTTGTAGAGAAAGGTCAGTTGAGGTTTCTTTTTGAGGGAACAGATGTGTTCACAAAGGACTTTTTCAGTTAAATGTGCAAACAGCGGGAGTTGAGGACTTAGGTTTTTAATATGGAAAGAGGCATTAACTCAAACTGGCAGAGAAGGTATGTGGATTGTGAAATTAGTTATAGTTTTTCATTTATTTTGACAATACAGTAATACCAAATTTCTAACACTAAAATGTTACAAAATTAAAAATTAAGAAAGCCAGTAGCTTTAACATAATTGATTTTGGTTTCTAAACTGAATTGATTTTAATTCTCTGTCCCATTACACATGCATTGTACTGCAAGATTTTTGCTTGACAATGTAGAGGAAGTTGACAGTGAGTCTGTCTTTATAGTTGTAAATGGAAAGCGTTCTATTCCTTTAATCACTCAGTCTGTATACTGTTACTAGACAGCAGTAGAGGGGCAAAAAAATTGTATTAATGTTCCTTACTGTGTTACTAAATGGTTTGGCATTTTGTGAATGAAAGGCTGTATTGAAGTATCAAGGTAACATGGATAAGTGGGGGGTTTTATAACATTTTTTTTAAATCTTTGTAAGTAAAAGTGCCAAGTTCTGTGTATTTGACAGTATTCTTGGCTCTTAGCTGTCAACAGGCTTTGTAATAAAGCCCTTTATTCATTTGGAGGTCTTACTTTCTAAGAACTCTTGGAATGTTTTTAACATTTTTGATTGAGGAGCAGGATCGCAGTATAAAAGGTCACTCAAAGTTGCTGATCACTGAAACTAGAATAGTCTACAAGCCTTTTAAAATGTATGCCAATAGCTTTTCATAGAAATAATGAAGAGGAAAATAAGTCAGCTGGCTTTGATAATGGAAGTAACCTTCTGTGCTATAATAGAATTCTAGCTGTTCAGCTACAGATTTAAAATTTTAAGCCTAACAAATCTGCAGTGTCTTGAAAGCATTCCATAAATCTGTAGAAAGTGGGACTGGATGGGGGATTTTAGGAAGTCAAAGCATTTAGAAATTTGTCTCTCTTGTAACTACATTTGCATCAGACTCTATAGTGCATGCCTTTTTAATTACAATATAACCAGTAATAGTAATAAATGAATGGGAGCAGAGAAACTCCTGCCCGTTCTTCAGCCGTTACGAAACACGTGCCACAAAGGGCTGTGTCGGTGTTAATGTTTCTGCAGCTGGAGTTCACAATGCGGGAGGCCGTGCAGTGCCTGCACGCGCTGGAGGAGTACTGTCCCTCTAAGGAAGACTACAGCAAACTCTGCCTGCTGCTGACGCTGCCGCGCCTCACCAACCACGCCGAGTTCAAGGACTGGAATCCCAGCACCGCTCGGGTTCACTGCTTTGAGGAAGCCTGTGTCATGGTGGCAGAGTTCATCCCGGCCGACAGGAAACTGAGCGAGGCCGGCTTCAAAGCGAGTAACAACCGCTTGTTTCAGCTTGTCATGAAGGGATTGCTTTACGAATGTTGTGTGGAATTCTGTCAGAGTAAAGCGACAGGAGAAGAAATCACAGAAAGTGAAGTGTTGCTGGGCATTGATCTCTTGTGTGGGAATGGGTGTGATGACTTGGACCTTAGCTTATTATCATGGCTGCAGAATCTGCCAGCTACTGTGTTTTCTTGTGCTTTTGAACAAAAGATGCTTAATATTCACGTTGATAAACTCCTCAAGCCTACGAAAGCTGCGTATGCTGATCTTTTGACACCTCTTATCAGCAAACTTTCACCTTACCCATCGTCCCCAATGAGAAGGCCTCAGTCAGCAGACGCTTACATGACCCGCTCCTTAAACCCTGCCTTAGATGGGCTGTCGTGTGGATTAACAAACCACGACAAGCGGGTCACAGACCTTGGGACCAAAACTTCTCCAATGTCGCACTCCTTTGCTAATTTCCATTACCCAGGAGTACAGAATCTCAGCAGGAGCCTCATGCTTGAGAACACCGAGTGTCACAGCATTTTTGAAGAGTCACCTGAGCGGTAAGTGCAACTAGAGCTCTATTTCTACTTTGGCTTGTGTTGTTGATATTACTGTGTTCTTACTGGCACTATAACTGAATATAATTGTAACATTGAAACATAATTTGACCTGTGTGCAAGGTGTTTTCCCCCTTACATTTTATGATCAAAGTAGATTTTCATATTTGGTTTTGTGCTGTATAGGTTCAATCAGGGCTTTGTTGAAGTGGAAATCCTAGCACAGACCACCAGTGTGCCCTGAGTATGTAATAGAGTCTAGCAAAGATTTGTGTTCAGCATTACTCAATTCTTTCATTCCACATAAATGAACAGAGATAGTGGAATAGCTGTAGCTCCCATCTTCTTCCTCCATTCCATTCTGTCCTCCAGTCTCTGTAAATTTTGGTCCTGACATTCTAAATGATTAAGTATACTTGAAAAATTTGCTTGTCCCGGTGGAGTCAGTGGAAATGACAATATGCTGTCATTATAGCATTCCAGTATCACTTAAATTGTTACAATAGTATTTCAGCTTAAATATTTACTTAGTATTTTCCAAACCAAATCTGAGTAAGGCTGCTAAATATATTATGTTTTTTGTATTGTACTTAGAGATAGTTGGGTTATGCTATTAATAGGTTCTTGATTGCAATGTAGATTACAAAACTGCCTTCTCTCCTTCCTTGAGAACTAAAGCCTGTATCAAAATTTGGCACTCTTTTTACCTTTTGAGAGAAATGCCTTGGTAACTAGGAGATGTGATACTTGTCAGTTGAGTGTTTATCATCATGTTTTTGCCTGGCTTTTATTTTGATCAGCAGTTCTACCCCTTTCTAACTGTTAAATCCATGCTTCTCTAGAAAGCAGCTGCCAGGTTTTTTGGCTCTTGGAGGACCAGGTGGGTAACTAGCCCTGCCCTTGGGTGCAGTGGCCAGCAGAAGACACTTCCCGAGCTGTGGTGGTCAGTCCTGGCTGCAGCTGGTGTCTTACTTGTTTTGCCTTACAGCAATATTCTGCATATTGTGTCATGGTGAAGAGCAACTGTAATTAAACGCAGTAAAAAGAAAACAAAAACTGTCAAGTTGATGTCAGTTCACTAATGATGATGGAAATACTTATAGTAACATATGTTTTAATATTTATCTTAATGTTTACTTTGAAAGGAGATATTTTGTTTGATTCCAAATCTTTGATTTTACCAGCTTCTTCACAACTGGATTTTTTTGTGAATAGCTTTTATGGAAGTATGTCTGGTGTTACATTTTTACAAAGCGTACCTCCTGATTATACTAATGAATTGTGAATTAATAATGTAACTCTTGAAGGTAAGAATTAGGTTATAGGGCCAGACCCATAGTTTTCAAGAAGGCATTACATTTATCAGAAGCAAATCCAACTTCAGATCGTATCCAACTTAAATGGCAGTATTTGCAAGGGTGAGAGCTGAGCTTTATGTAAATCTGGCCCTTGCTTCCTCTTGCACATGTCAGAAATACAGTTTTTCTCTCGTAAGTTGTGTTCATCAGGCAGTTGTCTTTTAGTCAGCTGAGCTACTCTTGTTATTGTACAGAGGTACCCAAAAAGTTTAAAATAACCTCCTAGAGAACTTTGCTCCAAATCACTGAGTATGTGTGTTCTGCAGGTTTGCTGGTGGTCAAACCATTTTGGAAAGAGTGCCATGCAGAAATACTTACAATACAAGAATGGTAAAACCAATACAAATGTTTTTCTATCTTGCACTTTCAGGAATGGTCAAGCTGATGGATGTTAAACATAGTTTAAGTTTAGATTGGTAGTGGTAGTTAAAGTGATTAGCTTAGGGAAGGCTTAAGTCACAGTGTATAAAATATATTTTATGCACATAATTGCTTTGAAAATGGGAGATCTTGAGTAACTTGTTAGTTAAAAGGTATGTAATTCAAGGGTAGGGATAGAAAATAGGGAATTTGTATATGTCATGATGGTTAAGACTTTTTGGAAAATGTAGGGGGGAAAGCACACTGGCTATGCTTTTTGTGTGTTGGGAGTTTTATTTTGTTTGGTGTAACCCCTTGCAAGTGGCATTTTCTTTCCAAACAATATCTTCAGTTTCGTATGACTTAAATAGTTTGCAGACTTCTCATCAGGTTTTATTCCAGACTGTTATCTTTCTCTCCTGGATTTTTCTACTCTTAATTTTTCTCAGTTAAGCTTCTCTTCTTTTCCATGTTGCTGCGAGAAGTGATACTCCTGTGGAGCCGCAGCGTCCCATCGGCAGTGAGGCTTTGTGCCAGAGTTCAGCTCCAGAAAATGAACCCCTCAATGCAGCGCAGAGTCAGGGATCTGCCAAACAAGAAAGAAATGAGGTAGTGGTTGTTTGTTTAAAAATAATGAGGCCCTTTGAGCTGTGTTCTGATCACTTCATAATGATTTGCCTTTGTGTGGAGAACTTCATGCATGACAATGGGTTACTTTGAATCTCGTTGTTACTATAGTAAAAGTACCATATTGCATCTTGTGTAAGAAGCTACTCCTTTTTCCCCCATTGTTTAAAGTTCTGCTGTCATTTGAGTCTGTCATGCCGCTGATGAGTGTGCCTTGTTGCGCTAGCAGTGTGGCTGAACTTCACTCCCCTTAAGGACTTTGAGTCACTGCTCTGCTGCAGCAGTGTTTTGCATGCACTTTGGGAGGGAGGGAAGAGCAGACGCCGAATTCCTAGAAGAGGATGGGGACAGGAGGTGCTGTGGTGAAGGTGTTGGTCAGGCTACTATACGCAACTAGAAAAGAACGTGGAACCCAATCCAATTTCACATTGTTTCGTTTCCCACATCATAGTGGTGTGTATTTCTACCTGTGTGAGCAAGGAATTAATGTTTCCTTTCATAGCTTTATTTTTGCAGTATTCCTGTAGAGACTGATTTAGAAGCCAGAGTTTATAGATTAGAGCTTCTGAGCAACATATTTTAGGTTTGCATGTTAGTTTGGTAATAATAGCGTGGAATTCAAAAGATCAAAGCATTGAATCCAATTGTAACAAACAACTATCAGTCATGGAAAGAAGTATAGACGAGAAGGAACCTGTTGCCTAGAAGGATTATAACCCAGTGACTGGGTTATGAATTTCAAATACAGAGAATAAGTGCTTTCTAGACATCTGATGATAACTTTGGAGTTTCTAAACTGCGAGTATTCACCATGAGAAATGTAAAGTGATAAATATTTTGCAAATGCCACACCAGTAGAAAATCCATTATAAATCAAAAAAATTATTTTTTTAGAGAACAAAACATAATGCAAGTATTGTTAATTAGAGGAAATGCAAAGACTGGTTGTTACAAAGACAGATCATGCACGAATTGAGCTGAAGCAAGGTTGTCCTTATACAACCTATAGATGACAAAGCTGGCACTTTTGTTAACAAACAAAAATCCCACCAAGTTGGGGTTTTTTTCTATTTTTTTCCTACTAGTTTTCTAAACATGCAGGTAAGCGGTTTTTTAGAAAATGTAGGGAGTTTCTGTGTAGATGATCTGGCCGTGGACTAAAGTGCTTCTGTTTTCTGTTTGTTCATTTTTATGTTGTTCTCAGCTGTTGGCATTTGGAACTAGTGACACAGAAAGTGAGGACTGGGGAATGCAGGAGGTAGCAAGTCCTGGGCAGCTGGCAGTGTGGGGACCTAAAGACAGTATGTAAAGGAGAAGAGACTGTGAGAAAGGAAATTCGAGTGCTTGTGTTTGGCCCAGAAAGTACAGAATTTTGAAGTTAGAACAGGGCACCAATTTCAAAAATAAGATGTAACGCTTGGATAGGCCACTGCAAAGTTGGGAGATTGGCTCTGCAGACTGATGGCAGAGAGGTGTCCATGTGATAGAAATAACTAAATTTATAGTGGAAGTATGACTTGGGATTTGGAATGTAGCTTACATTGTTTTCTGACTTTTATGTTCAGTTTTCAATCATTTATTTCTTTTGATCTTAAGTAATACTTTGGAAGTTTTGTAGGGAAGAGCGGCCTCCTTCAGAATTATGGCATAACTGCTTCAACGGTGAATAGTATAGGCTGGCAGTGGTTGCTTTTTTTAATATGTAAATTGTGTCTGCTTTTAAGGAAGAATTAAATCATTACTCCTCAGAGGAGAATCTCTGTGCCTTTTGATGCCTGTGTTGAAGTAATGAACCAGAAAGTAAATATTTAGGTTAAATACCAAAATTAACTATTTAAATTTTATCTATGTTTCTCATTTCTTTTCAGCTTCGTGATTCTACAGAGCAGTTTCAGGAATATTACAGACAAAGACTACGTTACCAGCAGCACTTAGAACAGAAGGAACAACAACGACAGTTGTACCAGCAAATGTTGTTAGAAGGAGGAGTGAACCAAGAAGAAGGAGCTGATCAGCAACAGAATCTTACTGAACAGTTTCTTAACAGGTTGGGGGAGTTGGTTGATTCTCCTTCTACCCACTCCTATGCCTCCTTAAGTTCTCATAATAACCTGGATTGATGGTCTTTTCTTTTTTTTTTCCCTGTCATTTGTTATTAGATCTATCCAGAAACTAGGAGAATTAAATATGGGTATGGATAGTCTTGGAAATGATGTACAAGCACTTAGCCAGCAATGTAATGGGAGCAAAGGGAATACATGTACCAATCCAGCAAGTAACTTCACATCACCGCCTTTAGATGGTAGTCAGAGGACAGCAACTGATAGCCAAAATGTTAATACAAGCACTCCTCGAAAGTGTGGATCAGCCAATCAGATACCCTTTCCTGAAGAGTCACCTGTACAGGGGAACCAAACGTAAGCTATTTGAGAGCGTTCCGGACTGGAAATGTCCTTCTGTTAGCACTGTGGGAGTAGCTGTTTGTATTTATCTTTAGTTATCAAATTAATTTGTCGTTCAGTAGGGGTATTTAGCTCATGGTCAGTATTTTCTCTCTATTTTTGTAGGGATTATAAAATTTTTTTTGAGTATGTGTGAGACATGGTGGTTATTTGTTATACCTTGCATTTTATGCTTGTTCTTTATTTTAGACTTTTTATTCCATCTTATATGTATAGTTCTCATTTATTTTGTGTTACACTAAGTTTCTGTAAGCTTTTTTATGGACTACAAACTAGATGGAGGGAGAAGCAGGGCAGAATGGGAACTGAATTTCTTCTGTTAACTAAAGGTAGTGCTGACCTAAAAGAAACAGTAATTTTTCCACCTCTCTGTGTGTGTATATGTGTATACCTACATCCGTGTGCATGTTATGGAATGAAAGAGCTTTTTAATTTGCCTTCACTTGTTCAATGCTGCACAAAGGTCAGCCCCTTGTAAAAAGAGTAGTTTCATGGTAATGAATCAGACATGCATAACACTTGTCCTCAAATTAGCCAGTGCTGAGAATGATGAAACTGTAACTTTAGTCCAAAAAAATACTTACATACAAATTTGTCCCTACTCTTGTTTTTTTTGTCTTGTGAATTTCAACTCTTCACCAAATCAAAACAGTGTATCAGAACATGCTGTCACTCAGCCGCAGTTGGAAGACTCTGTGGGGAATTTAACTAGGCCAAGAGGCGATGAGGTGAGTTTTCTTGTCTTTTACAGTTTGTGTTATCAAAAGATTGAGTATTTAATCCTGAGTATGTGACATTCTCTTACTGTTCATAGATATGTAGAATGAATTTTGGTTGATGCAGTACCTACAGAATCACATTGAGATTGGAAAGAACATCTGGACACTGAATCCAAACCCACTGCTCAAAAGAGGGTCAGTGAGAGCAGGCTGATTGGGTTTTGAGTCTCTTCAAGGACGGAGGATGTTCCACAACCTTTGTGGACTACCTTATCCCATGTCTGACCAACCTCATAGTGTTTTTAAACCAACAAAAAATGTTGAAGTGTAATATGCTATATTTTATTTTTGTGCATTGTCTCCTGTCCTCTCACTGGGTACCACGGAGAAGAGTCTTTGGTCCATCTTCTTTACTCCTCCTGTCACGTATTTGTATACGCTGGTGACATGTACACATTCACACCCTGAAAAGCTCTTCTGACCTCAAGGCCAAACACTACCAGCTCTCTCAGCTTCTCCTTGTAGAACAGAGGTTCCAGTGGGATGTCTTTTACAACCGTTGTTTTGTGTTTTCCAGGTTGAAACTTTCATTGTTGGACTCCACTCAGTATGGTTTGAAAAGCCAGGGAAATAGTTAGTAGGGAAATAACTGCAATAAGTACATTCCAAAGTTTCTGCATCAGATCAATAGAAGTCAGTCTTAGAAAGATGGTGCGGAAGTCACCAGAAGGATGATGTAATAAAACAGAGCATAATTTAATGATAACTCTGTTACATACAGGGTGAAAATCTGATTCCATGTTTAGTAGTATATTTGGTTTAGAAACTGTGTTTATGACTTGGACTGTTTTCAGTAAAAAGGCAGCTTTGTTCCCCTTGCACGTTTTATACAGGTCAAATGTGTTTACACAAAAATAAACTGTAGTATTGTGCATCTGAGATGGGCTGTTTAGAAGAACAAAAATCGGTGGAAGTCTGGAGGGAGAGTGAGAAATGTTAATCAAATATTAGCTGTAAAAGTGAGTTGAAGAAAAGAATTTGTTCGAGTGTGCTATTCTTGGGCGTGGAGTAGACATAGTTTTACTGATCTGTGCTTTGAATGCTACTTATTAATACTTTGGTCCAGTAGCTTTATGTTACTCCACAAAACAGTCACATCCACTTGTAAATGTCCAGTTTTACACTGAAGAGCCTAACTTGACTGTTACCCTTCTACACAGGATGACAAATCAAAAAAGCAGTTCATTTGCATTAATACTCTAGAAGACACACAAGCTGTCAGAGCTGTAGCCTTTCATCCCAGTGGGAGTTTATATGCTGTTGGCTCCAACTCTAAAACTTTGAGAGTTTGTGCCTATCCAGAAGTAATTGACCCAAGGTAAGAAAGCTTGCGTAATCATTTCTGTATCATAGCCCTTCTTTCTCCTGGTATCTGTACATTTCATACCTTTATTTTATTGTCATAAATAGAGCACTGTTCTCCTTGAAACTGAACTGCCAAACAAAATTAGATGATCTGCTGGAGCTTTTGTGTATTTGTGGGCTATGTATTTGTTCTCTTTTGTTACTGGCAAGATGCATTGCCATGATACCACACCTTTCCTTATAAAAATATTTGTCTCAGCAGGTGGGCTTTTCTGGGTTTACTGTGATGGCTACTGGGTTTGATATTCTAGCTGTAAGAGTGGGAGAAAGCATGTGGCAGTTCTCAAGCCAGCACAAGTTGTGCTTTATGAGATGCAGTTTCTGGCAGGAGGACAGACTTAACAATAGAGAAAGCAGTATCTTCTTGAACTTTTAGAGCAAAACTTGCCAGAGGCTTTGGCCCTTTATTACTATAAACATTGTTTTCTAGCACTGTTTGACGTTTACTGTGCACCTAGGATTTTCAGTTTTCTTTTCACCCATTTTTTTTAGTAGGAGGGGGAAAACACTTTTTTTTCCCCTCAAATAAATATTGCCATATCAATTACCATCTCCTTATCTCTGGTCCACGTGTTATTTTCTTGGAGTGGGGGGAAGTGCAAGCATCTAAGACTTGACAATTTTAGAAGGAGCTGCAAGTGTGCAGAGTGACTTTATCTGGGACATCTCTCCAATTTAGAACTGATGTTCAGGCTTCCAAAGTGTTCAAAGAATAATCTGCACTTTTTTTTCTCCTCTTTAAACATCATCAGTAAGGTAGCCTTTGAAGTTTAATTCCAAAATATTTATTGGCAATGTATGGCACAACAAAAAAGTTTCTCTGATACCCAATGAAAGCCAGATTGGTGGTTATTGGGACCACTGGGAAGGGTTAGAGCAACTCCGCAGCCTTAGTCTCTAGTTGCAGTGCACAGTCTGATGTGACAAGTGACATGGTGCATCTGGACATGAAAGGAATACTGACGCTTCCTTGATTCTGAACTTGTAATTCTTCCTCTTACTGTTGTTTTTTACTATGCTTACAGTTTGCCTAAAACAATTCATCATGGGATTTACAAGTCAGCAGAGAGATTACATTATTTTAAAGATACTCTAATCTTTGTAACAACATGAGTCTAGACATGCCTCCAACATTACTTGTGTTTTTCAAAAAGCTACAGTTGTGTAAAATAACTGTTCTTTGCAACTTTGGCTTTCTAAAAGTTTATTGGCTTGTCCTTCACACTGATGTATGATTCAGGGCAGGCTGCTTTGGAGTTGCTTGGTTTCCTTTTTCTAAAGGTGTAATAGTAGTGGGGGGGGCAGGGCGGGCATTTCTAAATATTTGAGGTTAAACACTGACAGATCACATGTT
Organism: Sclerurus mexicanus; assembly: GCA_013396755.1. NCBI lineage: Eukaryota > Metazoa > Chordata > Aves > Passeriformes > Furnariidae > Sclerurus > Sclerurus mexicanus. The sequence goes on from VWZF01006575.1 coordinate 1,338,862, forward strand.
ACTGTCCTGCAGATGTTGCTCAAATAATCCCAGTGCTTCCATGCAGGGCATTGGCAACATGTGGTCTCTGAGCTGGGTAGATGCTCCTGTGTCCTGGCAGTCAGTGATTCTCAGCTCTTAACAGCTGGTGAATCCAAACTCGGAGTGCAAGATAAAGGCATAAGGCCATTCAGCAAGCTCTGTAATGTGTTGAATGATCCTGATTTAGGCTAATCTGTCATGGAGTTCCTCTCTGGCAACAAAATAAAATCAGCTTCCATGTGGATTTACTTTAGTATTCTTTACTAAAGGCACGTTTATCTCCAAAGTTTTTCAACAGACTTGGATGATTGTCTTCTGTCTTTTCTCTCTGCCTCTTCTGTTCAGGTATTTATAGTATGGTTTCTGAATTTTTTCAATTACAATTTCATTTGTTGAATTTCTATTTGTTGATGTTACTGGAGTGAACGATAATGGAAGTGGATGCTGCAGTGTTTTATCCTAAGTACTTGACTTCTTCCTGCTATGAGAGCAGAGAAAGAATATTGTAGGAAGGTAATCAATTGAAATTAAGGAAACATACCTCAGTGGGACTGCTGCTGTTATTTCAGCCACATGTAAAGCTGATGTAGTTTTGGAAATAAGAATGTATGGTGCATTTAGATGCTGTGAAGATTCTTGCATGGACATAGAATGGTGAATGTGTCTTTCTGTCACAGGTTGCTGTATTCAGTTTTCCAGTAGATGAGTGAAGCTTTGTTAGAGTCATTTTAGAGTCAAATAAATATCCAATGTACAGCTCATAATGATGAACACAAATGAGTTTTTTCTGTTGTAAGTTTTTGCTTATTTTTAAATATTAGCCAAAGAGGAAGCGGTACTTGACTTAGGGCACCATTTTTCTGTGTCTTCTCAGGCAGGGATAAAAGAAGCATTTTTTGTGATCCTTTAACCACTTTAAGTGCTTGATGAGTCCCCCTTATTCTGACAGCAAGAATGGCATAGACAACTATTCTGACAGCAAGAATGGCATAGACAACTCCTCTTTGGATAAAACAGCAGGCCTCAGTTTTTGTTGCAGTACTAGTAGGCACAGCCGCCCCAGACACAAGTGTATGGAGCCCAGTCATATAATTATGCTGTCATACCAAACACAGCCCCCAGTTAGGGATTAAATCTGGTGGGTGAGAAACTGGAAGAGAAACACATGCACAGAGGTTGAACTGGCTCCTGCTTCTCCTTTCAGGAATCTGTTTTTCAATCTGTAGCCTGATAGTTTAGTCTCAGAGCCAGCCTTTAGCTGTGGCAGCCGCACTGGGTGCTGCCATAGACAGTGTGTGCATTATGAGCTTTTTTGGCTTAGTTGAATTAAGGTATATTCAAAAGTGGCAAGAGAAACAATATGTTCAAGTATGAAGGATGCAGAGAAAAATCACATCAGTTTAGAATTCTGGAGATAAAGTTTCCCTGTACTGTAGGTAGTAATTACTATATTTTATCTGTATCAACACTCTATAGATGAATGGACTGGCTAAGTTCTTTTTGCATGTTCAATCATAAATACAATGGGAAGATGAGAAAAAAAATGAGAAAATGGGATGGAGAAGATCCTTGTGTCTTAGAACACATATTTATGTTTCGATGCAAGCAGTCGTATGAATTTCATGTTACCCAAAATAATAGAAAAACAGTATTTTCATTTTAGAATACTTTTTCTTAGAAATAAAAAGAAAGTTGATGGATTTTCTTTTTTCTTCCTGTTTTTGCCAGTGCTTATAATACTCCTAAACAACCTGTAGTTCGCTTCAAAAGGAATAAGCATCATAAAGGATCAATCTACTGTGTGGCCTGGAGTCCCTGTGGACAGCTGTTAGCCACTGGTTCTAATGATAAATATGTGAAAGTACTGCCTTTTAATGCAGAAACTTGTAATGCAACAGGTACTGTGTGTGTATATTTAAAGAATTTGTGTTCAATTATTTGTCCAATACTTGTCAAAACCATTCAAATTACATTGATTATGTGTTTAATGGGTTTTCTTCTTTTTATTCTAATACTTCAATTTAGTCTCTTTTCCCTTTCACCATCACTGTAGTCTCTATCCAGCAAAGAGCCACTGAGAGGCTGGGGATTTTTTAGGTTGTTTGGTTGTGTTTTGGTTTTGTTTTGCAAGGCTCTCTGGTATTTTGCTCTCTTCTGGCAGATTCCCCCCATATACAATAAAACAAGCAGATGTTCTTAACCAACTGTGGATCTTGATTGTCATTAGGAATTTATTTCCAATTCTAGTTCCCCTTTCTCTTGCCTAGATCTGTCATGTGTCTTCTCACCCATCTTAGAAAGGTTTCTGGCCTAGCAAATACTACTTTCCATGCCCAACACTCCTAATCAATACACAGAATATGGCACTTACCTTTTCTGTTTTGAACTTAGTCTGCTTGATCTCTGGGGTTCAGTGCTCTCAATGACCTTTCCCTCCTGGCAGAGAAAGCCTTTTGAGTTTACCAGGGTTTACAAAAAGAAATAAATATATTCTGTAAACTTTGGCTGCAGTTGTCTGTGGTGATGGTCTTTGTATATTTTGCAAAGCATTAGGAAGTCGGAAGCTCAAGCAACACTCAACAAGATTCTTAGGGATTTTATTTAAACTTCAGTAACTGAAATACTGTGTTCAGTAGAAAGTGCACAGCAATGTTTGTACTTGGTAGCACACACACCCTTGCCTAAAGTATTCTGCGTTATCACTGTAGCTGCTCTAAAGAGTGCAGCACTAACAAACAAAGCATGCCTTATTTTGTTCCTTGATTTTTAAATTATTTTAGGACCGGATTTGGAATTCAGCATGCACGATGGGACGATCAGAGACCTTGCTTTTATGGAAGGCCCAGAAAGCGGTGGTGCTATTTTAATAAGTGCTGGCGCAGGAGACTGCAATATTTACACAACAGATTGTCAGCGAGGACAGGGCCTGCATGCCCTCAGTGGTCACACTGGTGTGTATATTGTGGCTACTCTCACACTTGCTAAGCCTGTATTATATTCTAATGAAGTTGTTGGGTTGTTTGGGGCATCTGGGTGTTTAAATCCTTGTGGTTTTCTTTCTAGCAAGGCTTTTTTTCCTCTCCGGATTGCTCTTGAGGTATTTTAAGGGGAGGTGGGGAGTGTTTGTTTTTACATATGTTGGCTGTTATTTTAATGGAGAAGGGTGCACGCCTCATTCCAGAGATGCAGAGCCGGGTGTTGCCTTACACTGGTCATCATGCAGCATACAGGTTTTTCACTGGATAGTTGAATCTCTGAAAGCAAAAATATAATTTGAGCTGTAGTATTTCAGCATTTGATTAATGATGATTAATCACATTAAGAAGTCATCTTTTTCACAGGTCATATTTTAGCACTTTATACATGGAGTGGCTGGATGATTGCATCTGGATCCCAAGACAAGACTGTAAGATTTTGGGATTTGAGAGTGCCAAGCTGTGTTCGTGTTGTGGGAACAACATTTCATGGAACAGGCAAGAGTTGTTATCATGCTTCTGATTGTTCTTGCATAAAAATAGACTTTGAAGGTGGCAAGGTAATATAGGGAGAATGTAGGGGGCGTTTGTGTCACAGAATGGAGGCTTGGCTTTAAAACAGAGAAGCTGTGAGGAATCATCTGTGGGTTTTGTTTGTTTGTTGTTAAAATGAAAAACATTTCAGAAGCTGGGTAGTGTTTTTGCCTTGTGACTTTCAAACAGACACTTCCAAGTACATTCAAATAAAACAAGATAACTGAAATTCTCTAACCTTAGGACCAGAGTGAATTCCTTGTAGTATTTCACATTATTTCATAAAGTGACTTTCTTTCCTGTGACAGAACAGACACTTTTTCTCATGCAGCTTTAATAGTGTCTTTGCTCCAATTCCAGTGTGATGATGACTTCAGAGTTTTTAGTGCTAGAACATAATTTTCTTACCACAGGGTAACAGTAGCTGTGTATGTTCATGCTAAATTTAAGGCCACCATTCACTATTCTTTTACAGCGTATGTTGTTTAAAAAAAAGAAGTTGGCTATTTGTACAAATGTATGTAACTATAATGCGTGACCACTGGGGTTTTCCTCCTCCTGCAGGCAGTGCTGTAGCCTCAGTAGCTGTGGATCCCAGTGGCCGACTCCTGGCTACAGGCCAGGAGGACTCCAGCTGTATGTTGTATGATATCCGTGGAGGTCGGATGGTGCAGAGCTATCACCCCCACTCCAGTGATGTTCGCTCCGTTCGCTTCTCCCCGGGGGCTCACTACTTGCTCACAGGGTCGTATGATATGAAAATCAAGGTGACAGACTTGCAAGGTAACATGCTGCAGAGGATCATAGGTTCATTTTCCATTTGGTGCTTTTAATACTGAAGTTGAGATGTTGGTTTGAAAATCAGGTTTTACTTTCAAAGGGGAAAAAAACAGTAGAGCTTTGAGGGGTTTGATATAGCTGTACGTGATTGTGTCTGTTGGCAATTGGCTAGTTGTGTTGCTAAAAGTGGAGGCTATGAACTAAATCTTGTTCTGGTTAAAAAAATGATTCACACCATTGCCCGCTGAGGTGGCTGTTGCTTTCAGATGGCATTCATAAAATGACCCTTTAAAAAAAAGTATGTTATTTTTATTTTTATTAAAAAGAGTTGAGAGCGGATACCAGGTATATCTAATTGACTTGATTTGCTTGGGCCATTAATCACCTTCTGTGAAAAGAGTAAAGATCTGCATTTTTTTAGTTGTACTATGTCCAGTAATGCCTTAAAACTGAAATACTGGGGCCTTGTGTTATGCTGTAAGTGAGAGAGAGAGGAGTCAAGTGTGGTTCATAAGGTGAAATACACATGAGCTTCGCTAAACAGACAGGTGAAAAAAAAAAAAACCACCCAAGAGCTGGGGTATTAATTCATGAGGTGGCTAATGATTTCTGTTCCTCTGTCACAGGAGACCTGACAAAGCAGCTTCCTCTGATGGTGGTAGGAGAGCACAAGGACAAAGTTATCCAGTGCAGATGGCATACACAAGATCTTTCCTTCTTATCATCATCTGCAGACAGAACTGTAACCCTTTGGACCTACAATGGTTAGAGTGCAAACAAAGGCAACCTATGCAGCTAAAGCACAGAGACCTGAGACTACAGAACTGTCAAAACAAGTAATAATAATAAGGCATTGAGAGAGCAGCAGTTGAGCAGGAGAGTGTCTTATCAAGAAGAGGGGCACTTGTCACTGATTTTTCTGGTTTCTAGGAGGTCTTGGTGTTTTTAGTATATTCTTTTGCAGTGCTTCCAGTCTTCCATGTTGAACTCATGCTGCTGTGACCTACTGTAGTCTTGTTGCCAAAGTCTATGAGGAGAACTCTTATGTTGTTGATGTGCACTCAAAGTAACATGAATGATGTGTTTACAGTTTGGTATTAATTGCATTCCTTGGTCTTTGCCTCAGTGAGAATTTTGTACAGAAACTTAAGTTGAGCAACACTTTAATCAAGCCTGTATCTAATTAGTTACACACACACATAAAAGAAAAGCTACTTCCACTGTTTTTTCAGGTTTATTGTATTCATCACTCCTCAACAAGAGATCAAACATTATAATATCTCCACAATTTAAATGTTTTTAGTAAAAACATCTGAACTTTAAAGGTTGACTAGGCAGTAACCACATCTTGATTACGGTCCGTTTATATAGTGTGGGGGTTTTTCTTTTCATCTAACCTGGGAGAAATGTTGCTGTTTTTATTACATGACCTTGTTTTGAACAAGCTAACATGTTGGAGGAGAGAAAAGTAAAATATTGACTTTTTTCAGCAGAAACATGTAGTATTTTACTTTTCGAATGCAACAGAATACCTCTGTGTATAATGTACTGTAGAAAAGAGTGGATTGGCAGCAGTTGTCACAGTGAGCTTAATGGCTATCAATTTTTCAAGTAAAAGGGATACCATTAATGCTATAATAGAAACCAGCATGGCTTAAAATGCTATGTCTGCATGATAATTTAAGAATTGTTGAAATTCCCAGTTCAGAAGCTTATCTGAATTTTATTTCTTGCACTGTTTATGTATGGGGAAACTGCAGTTTTATTTCTACAAGACTTTAGATTCTAATGTTTATGTGTTGTTATATTTTCATATTGTACAGTTCCTTTTACTTTTTAAAATATAAACCTTAAACTTTAGGTTATTTATTTATTTGAACTGCAGTTAAGTTTTGGATTCTCTTGGTTACTAAATTATATGTGCACTGTAGCAAGCATTTTTAACTATCGTATAAAAGTGGAAAGGTAACTATAGAAGTGTATCTGTGCTATAATCTCAATAAAGACCTCCAACACCTGCACCCATATCATCTGTTATTTTGGATTTTTGCTTTATAATTCCTTTATACAGAGTCTGATATATGGCTTAAGTAGGCCAGAACGGTAAAATGCTCAAGAGCTTTGATGCTGCTTCCCTGTATCTGCATCTGAAAATCCTGTTTATTTTTCTGTATTAGATACAGAATGCTGCTTTGGAGGAAGATAGCGTTCCTCTGTTTTATCTTTGGACAGCGCCGGTGACTGTTTTAATTGGTACAGTCCTGTCAATACTGACTTCCTGACCCGAACGTCGTTCCAGCCCGGGCCTGGTTTTACATCGCAGCCTCACGTGACCGAGCCCGCATTTCGAAGGTAAGCGCCGCTCTGCGCNCGGGCCCCGCTCGGGCAGGGCAGGGCAGGGCTGACCGGCCTGGGTGCTGCGGGGCCCCCGGGCTGCACCTTTGTGGGAAAAGAGCGAGAAAGCCGAGCGAGGAGGAGCGTGTCCTGTGTCGGTAGGTGCCCAGGGACACGGCGTGAGGGAGCCCGGGTGTCGCCCTCGGGCAGGGAACGAGGGAGGCGGCGGCACGGAGGTGGTGGGGTGGCCGTGCTCCTGGAACAACGCCGCCTGCGGGAATGAAGCCAACGGAGGGACCCCCAGGGTGACCAAAAGCTGAGCCCCGCTTTGTTAACTCAAAAATACGTGTCACTTTCCACATCCCCACACGTGCCTGTATGTGCGTAAAGCCTGTATGTGCTTTACATGTGTGACTGAAGTCACTCAAACTCCACCTAAACGTGAAATGACATCGATTGAAACTACCTTTTCTCCTCCCTCCACCAAAACAACACAAATACAGGTTAAGAGGCGTGGGAGGTCAGAGAGACTCCACCTTTGTCCCCGGCACAGGCCGTGCTTTGCCCCTGCCCTGCAGGGACGCCTCTTGGGTGAGGCTCCGGCACTCGGCCGGACCAGGGGCTGTCTCGGGAAATTCAGAGTGCCAGCTTGTGTTTGTGATCGTGCTTTTAGCACTGGATAGTCAACTCCCAATGTAATGTATTTGTTGCTGGCTGTATTATTCGTATTTTTTGTGTTTGTGTGCTCCTGCAGACAATGTATTTATCACCAGCAACTCGAGAAGACCCTGTGTTTTTTTGTTGCTCAGCCAATGGCACTGTTTTGCACCTGAGAGTTACTGAACTAGACCGGGCTTGTGATCTGGCCGTGAGAGTTCACTGGGTGTGATCAGACTCAAGTCTGTCACACTGTTTGTGAATCCAGGGTCGTGGTGGTTCTTAGGAGTGTAACCACACCTACAGTGCCACACTCTGCGTTTCCCTTGTTTAGTGCCAAATTATCCATCCCTCAGAATCCAAGTGCAGCTGCCCCCAGCTTCTCTGTTTTCTGAGGAGCAGCTGGAACACAAGGGGAGTTTATTTTCAGCTAAATCTCCTTTCTCTTAATGTGACATAAAAATTGGCCTTGCTGTTCATGTGACACACCTGCTCTGAAGCCTGGAGGAGTTCTGCACAGGTGTATTGTATTTAGCAATACTGAACTCAGTTACACCTGCTTATATCTTTGGTCAGTTATATTGATCCAGTCATGTGATACACTTTAATTGTTGCATATTATTGCTGACATTTTCCTTGGGAAAAAAACTGGAAGTGAAGTTTAACCTCTTTAATGGAGAATTGAGATTTTAAACAGCACCAGAGAATACTTCTTTCATGTGAGATTGTTGCATTTTTTTTTTCATACAGCATGTTACACCCTGACCTAAATGTCTGAATTTCTTGTTACATGCAGTGATACAGGATGCTGTTTCCTTTGGTATTGTGTGCAGTTGTGCTGATAGGGAGCGGTAAAGTTCAAGAAGATGAATGGATTGACCCCACGGATATGCTCAATTATGATGCAGCCTCAGGAACAATGAGAAGACCTTACAAGGTAGAAAAGGAAAGGGTGTATGAATTCATGTCTCCCCCAAACAATCCTTGAGCCACATGCTGTTGAAAAATTGCTCTTAAATGTGACAGTGAATAATGATGATAGAATTATGGTATTTTTAAGGTCTTACTATGTTGTATGTGAATGCATACACAGGAAAGTCTTTTGTGTCCATGGTTAAAATTGCAAGGAAAAAGTAGTGATCTGTGTTATGGTAGTTAGCTCAGGACCTTTTCCTGTTGAGTTTCTGCTGCACAGTGATCCAGTCACAGCAACCAGGCTTTTTGTCTTTTCACAGGTGGTGCCTGATTTATGCAGGTTGTGGCACCACAGTTGCTGCTCTGAGAAGTACTGGGTTCAGCTAGTTTCTCAAGTATAGTATTAAATATCTTGAAAATCAAGTTCCTAGCTGATAAAAGCTGGGGGAGTTAATGATTGTATTTTATTTTGATTAACCATTTTCCCGTCACTGTGGTAATAAACCCCATTTCTCCTGTGAGACTATTGTGAAAGTCACAGATGTGTTTTGTGATGCTGGGCATTGGTTTTCAGAAGGAATATCAGAATAGGGATTGAGTGCTGTACTGTTAGTGATTCACTGAGGAGAAGATGTAGTAGGAAAAAACCTAGTTTTAACAAGGTGAATCATCTCAGTTGTCTTGTGTGAGGGATAGACTCTACATATATCATGAGATGCATGTTTATCTAGTACATATGTGCACACGTGGCACTGTAAATTGTGGTTGGTTGTATGGGTGCCTTTGATTTTTGTCATTATTCAGCTTTCAAGTACAAATAATACTATTTAAACACTTCAAAATGTAATTTTCTGAAGCTTAAAAAATGCAGACTTCATTATTTCTCTCCACAGCATTCCTCTTCAGCCTCCACCTGCCTCAAATCCACCTGAGAATCATTTGCATCCCTAAAATTGAGCAGCAAGCTTTGGAGTCTTTAAACTCGGACCCCAACTGCTCTGGCTTTTATAAAAAAAGTAGTTTTACTGTTGTCTCTGTTTTACTGTCTATGAAAATAGAGCTACATCTTAAAGGAGAGAAGTGCCTACTTTGAGTTAATCCATCTTTTCAGGATTTCTTTTCTGTTCTGCAGTGACTTTTTTGGTAGGCAGGTTGTGTGTCCAAGTCCTCAAAACCAAACTTGGTTTCACCATGAGTTCACTGGTTTGTGCACTGTTGTGCTTCCTTTTGGAGACTTCCCTCAGTGTGTGCTCCCGATTATGTAGAAGCAGCACTGCTAAAACTAGGTGTGAGAAATTAACAGGAAACAAAGTGTCCTGGAGCAAAGAGGGAATGTGGAAGGAAAGGCATGCATCCCAGAATGGGGGTTTGTGTTTACTTGCAGTCTGGCTGGCTGCATGGCCAGCTGCACTGGGAATTTATCTGGCTGGAAGCTGCCCCTTTGCTTGCTGAGTCAGTTTTTAGCCAGTCTAATTATCTGATGCACTGTGTGGGTCACCAACACTCAAAGGAGGGGAAAGGGCAGGTGGGGGAGAACAGGCCTCACCTTGTGAAGGCAACATGCATTTACATAAACTTTAAGCAGTTGTCCATCTGGAGCCTAAAATAGCAGAGAGGCAGCTGGAGTATCACTGGGAGAGTATTAGCAGAAAAAATCAGCACTCAGATTTTAGCTCCTTTGTTCTATTTAAAGGGATCTAACTACAGAAGTGTAACAGGGCATGTTTGATCAACTTATTGGATTCTAAAAATATGTGGTTTTCTTCTGTAATTTTAGGCAACCTATCATGAATCTGAGGATAAGACTGTGGATACTGTTGGTACTGAAATCTCACCAAGTTGTTCCAGGGCAATAGATTCCTTGCAACAGAAGGTTTGTCACAGAACTTCAGAATATTTTCCAATGTTTAATAATTTGTGCTTTCTGATGATGCTTTTCTGGATAGTGTAGAGCAGGGGCATCACTGGTATAATGTATGAGAGACTGCACTTTATGTAGAGGGAACCTCTTCATTCAGAGGAGAGACAAAGTGGTTTGAGCTCAATTCCAAATCACTGCTCTGCCTACCAAGGTCTGCTTCCCAAAGTATTTTACAGTATAACAAAATCCATAGGAGCTAGGTGCTTCTGTGCAGCGTCAGCAGTTTAAATGTGTGGTGTTGATGTTACACCATGCTGCCAAAAGCTGAGAAGCTGTTGTCAAATTGTTCAGTCCTGTTTGGTGTTCAGGGGTGGGTTGTGGGCACAGAGAGCACAGTGATGTGTGGTGCTGCAGCTCTCGGGGCTGCTGTACGACCCACCCAGGGTGTGGGAGTGCTTCCGTAGCCACTGCAGCGCTCGCTTGCCTCAGCCATTTGGGTACCCAGTGGAATACGTGTAATTTTAATGTTGCTTTAGTTACTTAGTACTTTTTACAGTTTGTTTGGTTTTGTTTTTTCCTCTCCTGGTGCAAACTTAAAATGTAAGGAGATCCAGATGTTCATGGGTTTTTTCTAGCCTTACTGAGGCTAGTATTTGAATATTGTTAGCAGATTGGAAATCTCCAGTACTGGCCAGTCCCATGGAAAGTAGCATCTTCAGTAACTGCATATGCTTTTTATCTGGCATACTAATCATGGGATCATTGCTAAACTAAAGAAATGTGCCCCTGTTGATCCTGAGTTTGATATGTTGGTAGGGTTTGCTTTTCTCCTACGAACAGGCTGGTTTGAGCAAAATGAATACAAGTGTCTTTTGCACGATTGCAGATTGCAGAATGTGAGAAGAGGAATGCCAAATCACAGGAAAGCCGTAGTTTTTATATTTTTAAGCGATACTTGAATAAGATTTTAAATGAAGCTGGAAAACTTGGTCTTGTAAGTATTTGAACAATCACTTAAAAAAATTAATTGGAATTCATATTACTATTTTATGTGGTTTTCATGTATTGATTAATTATTCTGGCATACCTTAAATTAAAAAGAAGGCAACTGAATTTTAAGGGCAAAGGCGTTAGAAGTCTGTGCATCCGTTACTGCGCAGGAGACACAGTGGCCATTTGATCTGTAAAACATCCAAAGGAAAGCCATGTGAATTCAGTGTATCCAAATACTTATTGCTGGGATGCAGCTATATAGTAATACCCTATTCAGTTCACTTTAATGGTTGTTAAACTGGAAAGAGCCAGATTTGGATTGTTTGTTGTAGATCTTCATGTATATTAGTTTTTTGCTGTAGAATTGAAGGAGTGCAAACCAGTTGAGTTTGAGTATCATACAGTTTAGAAGAATGACCAAAAATGATGTAGAATCATAGTGTGCCCCCTGTGCCATATTTTCATCCTGCAGTCTGCTTCAAAAAGGTTCTTGTGTAGCATAAAGGGTTTATAGTCAGGTTTTTGCCTAGAGATGCACTTCTATTTCCACATAAGCAGCTTTTAAGTTGTTTTGCTTTGCTTTTAATTCAGCCTGAGGAGAACGTGGGACAAGTCCATTACGATGCTGAGATCATCCTCACAAAACAGACATATTCAGAGATCCTCAGGTTTCTCAGTGAGGAAACTTGGCAGCCAGGTGCCATGGATGAGGCACTTAGTGATATTTTGATCAATTTTAAGCACCATGACTATCAAGCTTGGCACTGGAGATTTGAAGACACTTTCGGAATTGACCTATATAATTTGTTTTTGGTAAGAGAATAAAGGGGGAGTTGTTGTTTTTAATTGCTGTTTTCACCAGTTTCTCTGGACAAGTCCAGTCAATTAATATTATCATCATAACTCCACACATGAAGCAGTTATTTCCATTATACTTTCAGTGGGTCATGGGATTTTTTTCATGGTTGTTGAAGGCAGAGGGGATATATTCACTTTAAGTAAGAATGCAAGTTTTTTATTCTTGTGGTCATCTTTTCTTGTAACTTTGTGGTTTTTCTGGCATGCTTTTTTTCCTTGTGTTTTTTATCTGTGCTGACTGACTCATTAGGCTCTAGGACATTCTTATAACTTGAACTGACACTTGATGCATTGTAGATTTTCCAGGTGTTTTATTCACGTAGATGCTGAAGCTGTTGGCTTTTGCAGGAGTTGGAATATTTTTATACTGAGACAAGTATATATTTGAACTCTTATGGTCAGAGGCTCTTGTGAATTTTATGGAATAAATTGTATAGTGTTGGAGAGGAGAACATCACTATGGAATTATAAAGGGCTAAGCTGAGGATTTCGAATAAGATGAGGGTCTCTGAATAAATCTTTACAATTCAGAATATGCTAATGTTTTATGCCAACCTAATCTTGAAAGGAGCCTGGCTAGATTTGAGGGGTCCATGGAAGCCAAATCACAAAAGCAAGCTGTTGGTAGTGTTATCTCACTGTTAGGGGTCCTCAGATGGAAAGAGACTGTAAAGTGCATCTCTGGAGTCTTGCTGCTGTTACCCAAACTGTAACTCTGTCTCTTAACCCAAGTGCAGGAGTTGGCAGCAGGTTGTTCTGTGGTTCATACCAGCCACATACTACTCAACCACTGACTTATACTGATTTTATAATTTAAAAGAATGGTAGGTAACATGATAAACATTGTAAGGAAGAAATAACTAAATATCACAAGGAAAAAATGAGCAACTGCAGTGTAAGGCTGTGATAGGAATGCCTAGTAATACCATGAAACTGTTCTGCCGTGTACTGCACAGGTGCGCTGTGAGAGCAAGGAAAAACTCTCAGCTGTTCCGTGTAAATGACACTAGCAAAACCAAAAGTTAGGAGTTCTTCATGTGTACTGGCAGTAAGCTTGGAAAATTCCAAATCTGGATCGTAATTTGTTCCTCTTTTCTTTTTCAGCTACTCTTGTGCTTAGTGTGCATTGTAACTGTAATAGCTACAGAGCTCTGGACACATATTCTTTGGTTTGTTCAGTTAAAACGTGTTTTTTTAGTAAGTTTTTTCATCAGTTTTGCATGGAATTGGCTTTACTTGTATAAGGTAAGTTCTGTAATCTTAATGTTTTTTAAGCTTAAAATTTTGCACTTTATGAGGGAGTTAAGGTTATTTATTTCCTTTAGTTAGTTTACATAAAGATTTTAATTAACCACAAAATAAATAAAGGGATTAGCATTTTATTTTGCATGTTGATGGGTGAGTTAGGCTTAAAGAACAAAAGAAACCTTGACAACTTTATCCTGTTGTTGTCAAAGTTTAACTGCAGCTTGTGAGACCCAGGAATAGCAGAGTGCCAGAGAGCAGGTTGGCTCTTGAATGGGAGTGGAAGGCCGTGCAGAGGGCTTAGATTGAGGCAGGGAAGAATGGCAGTCTTGCAACAGATGATTTGACTTAATTTTTTCTATTATCAGTTGCAAACTGTAAGGCGAAATTATCAGGAATACAGGTATTTTTTAGTGGGAATGATTTAAAAAATAAAATAGAATGTTTTAATTAGCAATTGCATGACACATGTTTCTAACCCAGAAACATTTTAAGGAAAGATGATGTCATCAGTTTAATTTTGCCTCAAGCTTCTATCTTTGGATACTGGAGTTTGGTCCTTTGGCAATTCAGACTCCATTTGGAGATAACACAGAGTTAGCCATCATCATGGATTTTGTCCATTCCCAGGAAGTGCTTAGAATTTAACTAGATTAAATTGCTTAGCAAACTTAATACCTATTTTCATGGAGAATTACGATTACAAGGGGATGTAATGGGGAAATTATCACGTACATGGGGAATTATGCCAAGCTGGCTAAGAGCAAACACCGATAGCTGAGGTGCAGTGCTGCATGGATGCGGGTTCTGTTTGTTTCACAAGGCATTGTGTTCCCTTCAGTTGGCCTTTGCACAGCATCAGGCAGAAATTGCGAAAATGGGGCAGTTTGATAACATCTGTGCTGAGAAGTTGGACTGGCGAGAAAGTCTCTTTGGTAAATACTTGTTCTGTTATTTTGTAATGGTATTTAGGATCACAAAATACTCATTAACAGTATCCAAGATTACTCGTGTATCTTCTTGAGTAGTTCACTGAATTTTCTTCAGTACATGATTATGTGGTTCTACCATTTTTTCATTCCATGAGACTTTTTTAGGCCGATCACAAAACTGTACTTGGAGCATGTCATGGTGTTCCTTCTTTTTCTTATACCATAGCCGTGAGTGTTTCCCCAGCTCCCCTCCCCAGAACTGTTCAGTGCCATTTGCCAAAGACAGGCAGGCAGAGTTCTTGAAAAGGGTTTTTTCTTTTCATCTGCCAGGCCTGTGAGTACAATGGACTTAAGGAATTAGATCTGTAACTGCCTACTCGCGTGTTATTATTTTACAGAGAAAGCTGATTTTTTTTTTTTAATTAGCTGTTATTGGTATCCAGTGCTATAGCAGGTAGATATAAATGGTGGCAACTCTTAAGGACTGCTTGTTATGGTCTTCCCTTTGTAATTTATTGGCTGATTATTCTGTTTGACAAATATCAGTTATTTATGTTCTAACTGCAGTAAAGCCAAACTACAGAAACGCTGAATGTCATAAATTACTTGTTTATAATGTAAAAGTTCCCTTAAGAAGTAAGACTTTCTGCTTGTAACCTAAAATAGACTCTTGAAATCCAGCAAGCGAAACAATTTTACTCTAATGCAGACTGGCAGATGAGTACTAGCACTGGAATGATGCTGTTTCAGTAGCTGTGGACACAATGTGTTAGTTGATAGTTTCCACAGATGAGACTTTTTTTTCCTGAGGCTTCTAGGGACAAAGTTCATCTGAAAAAGAGAACTTGCTTGACTCTACATGAGAAAATTTCATGTCGTTTTCTTTTTTTAGCCTTCCTTCTCCTTTCTGCATCCCCGTGACTGGATAGACTATACTGCCAAGCTGATCTCAGATTTGTAAAAGTATATCTGAGCTTTGAACTGTATCTAGAAGAGTTCTCTTCCATCTATTATTGAAATGCTACTTTCTCTATTAGTGCTGTGTCATAAAATATATTTTTAAGAAGTAGTAAAAATATGTCTCTGCTTTGATTACAGAATGGCTTAGAAGTACATGGACGTTTCAGGACGATCCCTGCCAGAAATACTATGAAACTCTACTTGTAAATCCTATTTTGCTGGTTCCACCAACAAAGGTACGTGCCAAGTCCAAAGCAGCTGTTCATGTTGATGTTTATTGTTTGTGTGACAACAGTGTTTTCCTATTTGTGTTTTTCTAGGCCTTGGCAATTACTTTCACTAACTTTGTAACTGAGCCTTTGAAGCACGTAGGACAAGGTATTGGTGAATTCATCAAAGCACTTATGAAGGAGATACCATTCGTTCTGCAGGTTCCAGTACTAATTATGATGGCTCTGGCTGTCCTGGTTTGTAGACATTTCTCTTATGTTTAAAAGCTTAGTTTTATTTTTATATATTATTTACATTTAAGTATTATCTTTTATTTCTTATTTTTATTACTGAAGAGATTTCTTAGGACAGATGAAATTACTTCTATGAGGCAATTTTTTTCTTAACAAAGGCTTCATAGTACAGTTGGTGTAGCAATGAAAAAAGCCAAGTTCATATTCAAAACGCATCTCCCCCCCACTCCCCAAGTGAGATTTTAAGCAGTTTAATGCTATTTTATCCAAGTCTATTGCAGTTTATTGCAGCTTAGTTCCCATTTCTTCTTTGTGTCATTACACAGTGATACATATACACAAGAGTATTGAGTCAGAGCCTTCAGCACCTTTAATGTAGCACCAACAATGAACTGCATCCAGTCTGGCAGTTCCTGCAGTGTGGTCAGACTGCAGAAAGCTTGAATTTTACTGCTGCTGTTCTCATTGCCTGAGCTTTTCTTTCAGGGTCTTCTGGATGCCTGACTTTGAAATAGTGAAAACCACAGGCTGCAAATATTTGGTATTTTGTTCAGTTTGGTTTTTTCCCTCCCCCAGGCTTTTTGCTATGGTGCAGGATCATCAGTGTCTGCATTAAGATACTTAACGTCTTCTCAGAAGAAAAGTCTTCCACCCGCCAGTCAACAGGAGCAAATAGACTTTGGGCAGTACGATGGGAGGACATCAGAGGACTGTTACTTGCAGAAGCACCCTTACCTGTACAGAGGACACCAGGACAGAGGAGATGCCTCTGCCAGACCTCCCCTCACCGTGAGATCGGGCAGTGGCAGCAGGAGCGCCGACATGGCACATAGCAGAGATGAGCCAGATAAGCATGTGCAAGAGTCCCACCAGCCAGAAGCTAATGTTAGTCCTGGTGCTCTATGAGCTGGAATTAGATTGATTAGATTTCAATGTCACCTGCTAGAACACATTTAAGCAACAAGCTTAACCCAAAGGCTGGGGAGAGAGGAGTTAAGGAAGTACATGTTGCTCTATACAGCAGTTTGGTAGAGGTGTCTTGGACATGTTTGTTTCTGGAAAAATACTTTGCAATGGCTAAGTGTGGCAGGAAGGTAGTGAATTAAAAGTCTTTGTAGTACTTAACTCCAGTTTTGAGAGATCAGTACTTACATGTACCTATATCAACCTGGGCACTTAAAATCACCCACAGGAGAAAGGGGGAAAAAAGTGCTGACTTTCCTGTAAACTATAGAAAATTCAGAACAGGTTTATATTCTACATTTTGCTTACTTACATGCACTGTTTCCCCAGGGAAAAAAATTATACCAGTCATGATTTGTGTGAGCTCTGCCCCTTGAGCTGAGATGCATTTGAAGCAATAGCTGCTGTCACTTTAGATTGCTTACTTAATAGATTATTATTAATTTTTTACAGAACAGATTGTACACCGAGTCTGAAATTCATAGACTAGAGACTCTCAAAGCTGAAAACTGTACTGAAGAACCTGCACTTGAGCAGCAGAAACAGGAGACAGACAAATCAAAGCAAGAGACTGGAGAAAACTCTGATCCTAATGAAAACCTAGAAGGGAAAAGTTCTGCGATGGAACGATGTGAAGAGAAGAAAGAGAGCATTTTACGTGACTCCCAGGAAGGAGACTAAGGATGCCCTGAGATCTGCTGTAAGTTCTGTCTAATCTTTAGTTGTCATATTCTGCTCTAGTTCTTAAGTGTCAAAAAGAGAGTAGGAGTGAGCTGTAAGGTAGGGTTGTAAAATCTGGGAGAGCGAGTATATGTGTTGTCTGGAATTTGAAACAAATGCGTTAAGTAAGGTAACACTCCTTTAAGTGGCTGAGAAAACAGGTTTGTGGAGTGTTGCTCCTTGTTGGAAATAAGTCTGTGTAATAAGTTTTAAGTAAAATTAGATTCTCATGGGAGGGGAAGTTCTGATACTCTGATGCAGCAAATATTATCCAGGTAACTGTCCAACAGCCTCAAGGAAGTTACTGATATTCCTGTAATTCACTTAACACTAATCACAGCTCCGATAGACATCTCATGTCTGTCTTTGGGTTTATAAGCTTTAAAATCAGTTTGCTGTTTGTCAGCTCAGTTTTAGGACAGCCTATTGATTTTCTCCTAGTTCAGTGATTTGCAGAGTGAGAAGCTGATGCGTCAGATGAGGTTTAGGGCAATTCAAAGCTGAACAGGGACTAGGAAGCACTGAGTAAAAGCTTCAAAACCTTAGTATGATAAACTGATAGGTGATTTTTTTTTAAAGAAATTCTGACATTTCTCCTTATAAGCAGAGGGAGCACGGTTTTACTTTCAGTAGGATTCAGATTTCAGTGTCAAAAAACAGCTGCAAAGAGAACACATAAAAATTTCAGCAATTGTAAAATAGTTTGAATTATATGTCTGTTTATTCTTATACTGCCATTTCCCTCTAAAGCTAAAATTAACCATAGGTTCTTCTCTAGGGCTATAATACCTCAATAAAAATAGGACACCAGTTCATTTATACATACCCAAAGTGAAGAGTTTACCACCTTCAGTGTTAAAATTAGTGGCTTCTAACCCAAGGTACCTGTAATTAAAAGCAGGCACAGCCCTCAGGGTTCCCAAGAACTGCCTCAGGACCAGGATCTGCTGCAGGGAAGAAGCAGTTACAGCAAATGTTCCCCAGAACTATCCCAGGATAGCACACCCTGAGCAGAAGCAGGAGAAGGAGCTGAGGTCAGGTAATAAGCAGCATACGGGCATTTATGGCGTGTGACATTTGATGTTCAGGTACTGCAGGAAGTACCTGCTGTCCCTGGGAGATGGTGCCAAAGGCCCACCACTCCTGTGATTCCCTGGTGCATGGACTGCCCTGTCTGCAGAGCAGCATGAGCAGCTGTTACTTGAAAATAAGTACCTTTTGAAAAAGATATTTTTTATTACAGAATTAAAACCAGGGTTTAATTATTTTTTTAATAGAAATCATTGTTTCTTCCAAAATATGTTTCTGCAAAGACAGACTAAATACTGAAGCTATTTCTCAAATTTTTTATTTTTTAAAAAAAGTATAAAAGAAAACAGGACTTTTTTTTCAGGAGGTAAAAAGCAGGGTGGAAAAGATCAAGTTTTCTTTAAAAAGAACATAAAAATTCAAGTCTTAAACTAGATTGAGATAGTAGTAGAATCCACACATGAGCAACGAGAATAATTTTGATAGACTAGAGGCAGTTAAGAGGGAGAGACAGTAATGGTATCTCAGACAGTGCTATAAAAGCAGCTGCCAACTTCAAGAGCAGGGACAACTCTATAACTACTGATCACGAGTGCAGTGCTGCTGCTATTTATATGAAAAATCATTAGAAAGAGACAAAACTACTAGTAGCAGTCATCTTTAAAAAGGCAAGTATGCTTTTCCAGCAGACAAGAATGATACCTAAGATGCTGCTGTACAGTACATTACTGTGTGTGCCCTCAGCTAGAGCTTGGTCCCTTTATAGCTGAGGGTAAATGGACTCTCTGTTCATCCATTCTCTTAGCTTGTGAGCGTAAAATGAGGCTGAAAAAATCCTCATCTGGTACAGTGGCTCCTTTTGCAGATGCTGGAGGAGCACATCTTTGATCATCCAGTCTGGAACCCTACGGACAGACCAAGAGATAAAGCTGCACATTTACAGGAACAGATATAATAAACTAACAAGTTAAAAAACTACTAAAAGCTTTCGCTTTCAGATTTAAAGCTATTGTAGAGCTTTAATTTGTAAGTTTTGTAATTATTAAGAGTGCAAGTTAAGCTAAAATGGTTCATCTGAACCACTTATCCACATGTATCTGAAAATAACCAGTTCTTTGTCATATTGCAGAATGAGATTTAAGTGTCCTTTGTCCAGAAGAGTAATTTTAGTGCTAGTACGGGCTATTTCTAGTCTCATATACCAGAAATATCATTGTCTTCCTTTCCTTATACAGCAAGTAAAAAATGGCCACCGATGGTGAGATTTGGAAAGGCAATACTGAAAGGCACCTTTGCCTCCACACTCTAAGGATAGGTACAGTTCAGTCACGATGTTACAGAGCAGGGGGGATGGTTTCTGTGTTCCTTTCACACAGCATTCCTCCTGGCAGCTCTTACAGGCACCAGGTCAGCCTGGGCATTGCAACAGCTACAGCAGCTCCTGTGCCTGAGCTGGGAAGGAGCATTCTCTGCAGGAACAGCACAGTGTCCAGGATTGGATGGAGCTGGGACAATAATCCTTGAGACAAAAAGTCTCAATGGACAACAATCCTGTTGTGCTTCTGAAGTGCTAGCATCCATAATGATGAGAGGGGATTAAATAGTTTTCCCTTCCTTAAAGAGACAAAATATATCATACTGATTTCTAAATTCTTTGCTTGACTCAGAGAAGTAAACAGACAATGTTATTTCATCAGGTTGGTGACCACTATGACTATAGACTCAATTCCAGGTATTGCTAACATAGTTACCTTTGGAGATTCAGTATCTGAATTTTGCATTTTGAGATGCTTATCAACTCATGAAGTAACCCACCAAGTCTTCTTTTAGGTCTAATTGGTATATATACCATGCTCTAATTGACTATCAGCCACCTCCTTTGCATATTGCTATGAACTCTCATTTACACTTAACATAATGGGAATGATGACCACTATTATCACTAAAACTTGGATACTAAATTCTTCCATTTTGATTTCACAGGATTCCTGGTGTATCAGGTGTCTTCCTTACCAAGTCAGACCTAAACACTTAAAACCATTTTACATGCTCCTTTTAATAGCCTCACTTGTTTTCCTTTACTTTTTAAGTGTTTGTTACTTGAAATAGTTACCATGGTATAAATACCAAAATTACACTTACTAGACATTAAATAACTAGATAATTTAAAAAAAAATCAAAACAAATTTTTTAAAAAAAACCTTCAAAACAGCCTACAAAACTGGGGGAAAAAAAATCCTAATAATTTGTTCTGCTATGCTTTTCATTGTCTGCCAAATCAATATGTATCTTAAATCATACGGTAAACGAGCTGGATTACTTGAACAAACTCAACAGCAGGAGGTACAAATCAAATGCCCCAAGACTCAGAAGCTGAAGAACTCGTGCTAAACACTGACCTGGCATTTTATCAATATGTCAAAGAAGTCATCATCCAGTTCCCTGTTGTTGCTGGCCATGAGGTGCCCCAGCACGGCCTGGCTGTTGTGCCGGGGGAGGCGCAGCCCGGGCAGGTTGCTGAAGCTGGCGCGCTGGTCATCCAGCCGGCGGCTCTGCGAGCTCACCAGGAGGTCCAGAAACTCCTCTGTGTGTGGGGACACCACAGAAGCGGAAAAGGCTGGGCATGAGAAAGAAAACAAGTTAGTTCAGAAATAAGTTCCTTTCTATAGTGAGTAGTGCAGGCAAATACATTTTGAAAATGGTATCTGGCAGAAGCTCAAGTCCGATACAGATTTTACTTTTAAAAAATTACATTTTTGCATTGTTTTAGGTGGAGTAGAGGATGTTGCCACTGAAGTAGCTGGGAGTCTGTTCTTCTCCTGGAAGCAGCACCTCTGGTCGTCCATTCTGTTACTCTGGAATCGACTCAGCAGATCAAAGAACCCTTCATCTGCCATTGTCTCTCGACTGCTTTTCTGAAAAGGAGAAAAGATTTAGGGGTTTTTGAACTTAGGAGTACCTACTACTGGGACAGCTCCGTCAGAGTTTCAGTCCAGTTCTGTTTCATATTTGCATATCTGAAATCTATTAAATGAATTTTTTTAGTCATCCGTTTCTATAAACAGAGGTTTATCATAAGAGGAGATATAACAATATGGCAGCAATTTTGGAAGGTAAAATACATTAGAAATATTCCATTCTCTGAAGTGGAAAGAACCAGTGATTATGGTACAGCTAGAGTTATTCCCCCTCAGCCATTAATCCACCAAAAACCCAAATGCCCATGATAGAGAAAAAGCAAAAAGAACTGCAGTGAACATTTTCCATTGTTTCCTCAGGCCTGTGATCAAATGTCTTTCCTTTTTAACTGGCTTCTGTCAAGAGTCCAAAGTATCTCCCACTGCCTGAATCAGAAAACCTAGATTTTGTTAAGTTTAGAGAAGCAGTGTCTAGAAGAGACCTAGAAATAAAATATATGTGTAAGCTGAGCTCTAACTTTAGAAAATCCACACGGAATACAATGCTTCAGTATTAGGAAAAGCTGAAAGCTGACCCCACCCATGAGACAACTGTACAATGGCAGATTCTGCATGGTTTCACAGAGCCACAGTGTTTAAGTGAAGCTAAAGTGAAATGCACAGCTGCAGGAATGTGTGTGCCATAATTCTGATCAGACAAAGATGAGTAAAGGTGATGATGGCCACAGCTCGCCAAACCTACCCTCTGGGAGTTTGGAAGTCGATGATCAATAGAATTACTGGCATCCTGCAACACTTTGGAAGTGGTGCCGTTTTTGTACTTTTTGCCCTTTAGTCGATTTACAAAATGCAGTTTTGCTGAAGGTTTGGCAACCAGTGGTTTCTGTTTAGCAAGAATCTCACTGTTCCAGTTTTGAACCTAAGAAAACAAGAGTCATGAAATTAAGCCTTCTGATTTTAATTACCTGTACTGTTACCTCTTACTTGCTGCTGCTTTTCCTCCCCAGAATGAAGCAGCTTTACATTATTTTGTTCAACCAACCAAGAGGATATGACAACTTAGGGTTTGGTTCTGTTACTTGACCTGTGATTAGTGAATTGTTGCTGGCTGGAGCAGGTTAGTGCTGTTACTGATCAGTCTGAGAACTGAACTGTGCTGTGACACCTGATAGATTAAAATGTGACCAAAGAGTGTATTTAATTAAACACACTGAAATTGTCCTTGCTGACTGCAGTGCAGGAAAGGCAGTTATAATGTAAATGCTGAACTGCAGACACAGCTGGCATTTCCCACATGACATTCTTAAAACTGGAAAGAAAAAAATTTACAAACCCCATATTACAAAGTGTTAGAGAAAAACAAACCCTTATGCAAACCCAAATACTCAACCAGCCTTCCCCAAAGTCCTTCATGTACAGTAAAGATTGAAAAGGAACAGGAGGAAGAACGTCAGCAAAGGAGCAAATAGGAATGACCATCTTGTTTCACTAAAGAACAGAATGGAAAAACCTGACACATTTTCTGCAAAATCTCTTCTAAAATAAGTAGAATTATCCACAAAATAGCTTTTTCATAACTGCCAGACTCTTATAATGGAATTAAAACAAAACTTTTTCTTTCTTAATTTAACATCACAAATCATGAACACAGTCACAAGTCTTCCAGCAACACTGCCTACGCTAGTGGATTGCCTTTCCAAGGCTTCCTGAGCACTAGCACACAGCCTGCGACTCCAAGAAGATGCCATCCTGTCCAGTCAAATCCTCATGCTCATGTCATGCATTGTTCTAGATACCAAAGACATTTAAGGAATCAATTCTCAGAATCTTCTCAATAAGTACCTTGAAAAAAGCCCTTCATGAGACCTAAACTGCAATAGTAGATTAAAGCAAAAATGTACAGGAAACATCTGAGTGTATTTAGGGCACAAACTATCCGAAGATACATATTTTAAAAGTGATCCCAGATCAGAACAGATTCAGAGAGTAAGAAAACACAACTGATAATGGCCAAAAGCTCTTGACCATCAGCGCTGACTTCAGCTGTACCCACTGTCCACATGCTTTGAGATTCTACTGCCTGTCAACAT
Organism: Sclerurus mexicanus; assembly: GCA_013396755.1. Classification (NCBI taxonomy): domain Eukaryota; kingdom Metazoa; phylum Chordata; class Aves; order Passeriformes; family Furnariidae; genus Sclerurus; species Sclerurus mexicanus. Next base: position 1,362,111 of record VWZF01006575.1, read on the forward strand.
GATCAGCATGACAGGGTTTGCCTCACTTGAAGAGAAGGGAATTAGATATCCCAGTGCGGAGGGAAAAAACATTTCTGTCTGCCACTGGACTAATTCATGTAGAACTGCCAGCCCACTATTGAAAGGCAGATGAAACTGAAGGAAGTCCCTCATAGATTGACACAAGGATTTTAATTGGGAACTCCTGTCTTCAACAGATTTCTCTGAGCTTGGGGCCGTAGTTTCTTTGCCTCTCTGTGACTCAAGTGCGGCATTTCTGCAATAGCATCCTTATTCAAGATGGATGTTGAAGCTCCTGATGGCTTGCAAGTTGGTTGAAATCCCAAAGCAAAAAACACAAGGTATATTTTAAGTGCCTATGACTGTAACCAAAGAAAAAATGTTCCGAACGGATGAACTAAAGCTTAGAAATTTTACTCTGAATCACTTTCATGCTGCAACCTCAAACCGTCTCTACAAAGAGATGAAAGGAATTCCTTTGATGCACCTACAGGACTCCATTCTTTCTTATTTATGCAGGGAATAAAGCAAGCTTCCCACAAGCTATTAACAGCCCTTATCCGTGTCACATGCTCCACACCTACACAACAAAACTATTATTTGTTAGTATTGTTAGACCTGCTGTTACGTAACTCATAACTAAATTAAAAAGGGGAGGCACATGGCACATCAGCAAACCCGTAGAAACGTTTCAATGCAATCTCGGCAACAGAACAGATAGAAGCAAAGTGCCAACCTTTTCCGGGGTTAATTTCATAAGTTCCATGTTCTCCATGCTGTGACGGCGTCCTACTCTCGGTCTGGTGCCTTCAAGAGAGAATCAAGTTAATCTTTTTGTCATCAAAATGTATCATTTTCAAAGCTGTGGCTGTACTTATCTAAGGTCCAAAGTACAGCAATTTTGACTTCCAAAACAGTGCAGTTAAATATATTACCAGACAATAAAGAATCACTAGTAAAAGCAGCCTACAAAATCCATCCAAATCTAAGCTACCTAAGTTGCTTTCTTGGGACATAAGAGAGGGACCATGGACCTTTGAACAGAGGAACATCAAATGGACTGGGTTCTGCTATAACCCATGTTGATAAGATGGCAGAAAATTAAAAAGGACAGGACAGCAAGTAGATACATCTCCCATATTAAAAAAAAAAAAGGAGGGGGGAGATGCAGTTACAATTAGAAACAACGTGAAGAAACTAAGCAGTAAGTCCTCAGGAAAAGGAGGTGCTGAAGGGCTTCAATCCCGCAAAAACAACTGTCTTTTGCAGGTGGGGGAGAAAAGCAAGCAAACGTGCACACTTCTCTGTGGCCAGTAAAGAACACAACATTCTTTTTGAAGTTCTTTGTTAGGAAGTATTGTAGAAAGAGGCACATACCATTCAAGCTGTTTTCCACCACATGGCTTTCTGACATCATGGAGTTGTTTGTACTGTAGCTTAATCCAAGAACCATTTGAAGATCTGAGAGATTAAGTCTGGCAGTGAGTTCTCCACTTCTGTCCCCTACCTTCAAGCAAATAAAATAAGCATTTATATCATCTTAACAAGTACACACATATGAAAGCGTAAAGCAGTCCTTGTCCCCTTGATTTCTGACACTAGCAGGCTGAAAAGTTTTTCCTGGTTAAATACTTAATCATCTTTTTAATGAAGTACCTAACAACTAACATGTACATAAAGCCTAAAATAACCTCTGCTAGGCTACTAACTTGGATTCCAGGATGACGAGAGGTGACAGTGGAACTAAGGAGCTAGCTGCAGCAAGACAGGACTGAAATGATGTAGAGTCAACTATCTCTGCATTCAAACTGCATCCCATTACTCAAATTTGGATGCATGGACACACCTCCATAAAACCACTGTGTAAGTGAGAGCAAAAGCCAACAGCAGGAGTATGAAAATCATACCTCTCTTGAAATCTCCAGGTGCCTTTCTGCAAAATGGATAGCTTGGTCATGATTTCCCAGAGCAGTGTATGCGTTGCCTAAACTCCAGCATGCTCTTCCTTCACCAATTCTGAAAAGCACACACATTTTCAATTACACCTTTACTCGCTGAACACCAGGGGTCGGGTTTGCACAGCACTGCTACAATAGGATCACTGTTCCAGGAAAAAGGAAGGCTGTCATCAGAGACCATTCCAACACCAACACACTATTGTATTTAAAGGAGTGTGATCTGGGTATTACCATAAATATGAACAAATTAATCACAATTTTAATTTTTAAGCTCACAGCAAATAAGTCACTCAGTTTTGCAAGCACAGAACATTGTGTAACCTACTTTGGTTTTCCTCCGTATGCCTTATTATCCTTCCTATATTCTGCTTATTGAGGTAGAAGATGTGCATTTAAATGTTGTGAAAAACCTTAGTTGTACCCAATATTAGAAAAAAAAGTCTTAGAAATTGTGATTGTAATATAAACATTACTTGCTAATGTGTTATTCTCCTTTCCCCACCCCTTCCCATATTATTAATTTGTGGACAAGTAGGAGACAGATTCCTATGAAAGTATGCAAAATTATTACAATGAAGTCATGAAAGAGAGATCTGCTTTTTCTTTCCTTAATTTATACAGACGGTGCTGACAGAAGAAGATGTAGAGTCAGTCACTCATCAATTTGTCTTTCATCTCAGACTCATTAACTGCAATACTTTCATGAATGACTTCTGTTTTCCATATGAAAACTAGAGCCCAGCATTGTAAGGAATTCACATTAATTCAGCTGTCACAAGACAATGACAGCAGAGTTAGAGGTAACAAGATTTGCTCTAAGTGTCACACATACATTAAATAATCTCTTGGGGCTTACTTATCCTTTAACTCCTGAGCAATCACAAGGTGTTTCAGATGATAATCGATAGCTTTCTCGTAGTCCTGGAGCAGAGTGTAGGTGTTCCCCAGGCTGTAGCAGGCCTGTGCTTCCACAGCTCTGTCCTTCAGCTGCCGAGCCAGTTGTAGCGTCCTCCTGGAAGAAAAGGTCAGTCACATCAAAAATCACTGCACGGAAAAGCTTTCAAAAGTACCTGCACTACTAAAAGGTAGTTATACAACTTAAACAAACTGGGACACCTGACTGGCAAACTACCAGCTAAGAAATTACTTGCTGTCTTGTAAACTCTTACACTCTTAGACTTGTAAAGTCTTATGTTGCCCTCCACAAAGTATTTCCATCTACTTCCTTAGACAGCAGGCTGATCCCTCAAGCAGCATCTTTCAATTTTAAATTATTGCTTCATTAGTAATTTGTGGGAGTTTCCCTGACCGTATGCACTTGACACAGTTTAGTATCAGTGTTAGCAGTAACTACCTCCCCATCAGCAGGAGCAGGACAGACCCATGCCCACCAGCCTGCTGGGCAAGAAGAATTAGTCCCAAGAGGAATCTGCTCAGTACTGAGGGTTTTTTTCCCCCCCATTCAAAAAGAACAGGTAAGCTCTAAAATCCGAGTGAGATGCTAATAATACCTATACTATATCTTTGCCAAGCTTTTACTTTCCCAAGTACAGCAACAACTCTTTAGTGGTGCAGAAATCAAGGAAAAAAGCCTGGACTGAAAATACAGACTAAAGATGTAAATTTGTGTTCCCATGCACCACCTCTCAGCTACTGAGCACACCCAAGGCAGCCACCCAACACAGGGTAGGAAAGTTACTGAGATCATTCCAGAAAGACCAGAGGAATGAAGGAAAGTTCAGATCATTCCAGAACTTGCTAAGACAGTAAGGTCTGTTTCTAGAATAAAGGCGAGAATAAATGCCTAGCAAGGGACAGATGTCTGTCTATAGTGCTGAGAAGAATATTTAAAGTAACAAGTGTTAAAACAATACATTAATTCTGCCCTTCTCTTAAAAGAATCAGAACAGTTAAATAGATAGGAAAAAATATTTTTTGCTAAACAAATACAGGTTTTTTCCTAAGTGTATGTTCAAGAGATGGCTTTTCTACAGTGAGCTACAGTATCGGGGACAACAGAAGTAAACTGCACAAGAGGTATAAATTGTATTTGTAAACAGTCAACTAACTTGTAGTATTCAGAAGCAGTTTCAAATTCACCCAGGAATATGTAGGCATTTCCAAGGTTGCTGTATGCTCTTCTTTCCGCTGATCTATCACCAAATTCTTTTGCAATTAGGAGACGCTTAAAAATAGTAAATAATTGCATTATTTACTACATTTTTTACTTCATAACATACATTTGCATACAGAAATGCATGAAAAAATGCATTCTTTAGGTCAGCAATGCTCGATAAGAGCAGCCAAGCTTGAAGTTGTGCCATTAAGATTAAAAAGCTTGCAACAAGATCCAACACAACGCATGTACCCAAGTCAGGAGAGACCAACTAGCAATATGTTGCTAGAACAGAATTCCTTAGCAGCACAAGTTGTACCTGTTCATGGGCTAAAACTGCACTCCTAAAATTGCCCAGAAGATAGTGCGTGTTTCCTAGATTTCCGAAGGCACGTCCTTGTGCTGCTCTGTCACCCAGCTCTGTTACTATTGTCAGATTTTCCCTGTTTGGGGGAAAGTGAGAAGGAGAAGAATAATGACTTCTGAGAGGGTTTTTTTTTCCTCATTTAAATAATAATTAAATCTCTATATAAAGGAAAAGGTATAGGTATTCTACTTTGGGCTATTTCAGTGGCCTTTATGCAACTATAGATCTGAGTAGGAAACATTTCCTGTGAGATACTGAACTCCATTGCGTTCTTACTCAAGCCAGTGTGCTCACATCTAGTTATATATACAAGTAGAACAAGGTACTGTGGTCTCAGCCTGGTTTGAAGAGCACTACTGGTGTCTAACCTAAGGGAAGGACTTGTGAGGCCCACTAAAAATGAGGGCAGAAGAAAAACCAGTGCACTCTCCCACTGAAAAGAACAAATTCACAGGTACCTCTGCACAGAAGCGTTCCACAGTTTACCTCATGACACTACAAATCTCCCATATTCTAATGAACTACATATCGTCCCAATCCCCAACATTTAAAGCTACTACTTACTCATAATAATTTGCAGCTTTTTGTAAAGCACTTTTTACATCATCTGGAAGTTCTCCTGGATCATGAGTCCCAGCACTAGCTACATTTTTCCCCTTAGAGTGATATACATTTCCCAGATTATATAGTGCTCTTGCTTCTCCAACCTAAACCAAAAGTAAAATAAGGCATTAACATTTCATGCTTCAAAATGTTTCATCACAACACATATTTGTACAATCTACAAATGGGAGAAGTTTGTTAACTACTCATCAACATACACTCCGCCCATTCTGAACATGTTCTTACCATCCACGCAGTCAGGTCCCTTGGTGTAATTGTTTTGTATACTACCTTTTAAGGTGCAAGATACATACTAATTCCTGAGGTCAATTACCACTAAAAATTGAATTAAGAGCAAAAAAACTCACCACAAAATAGGATAATATTTAATCTAGATGTATAGTTCTCCAAGTGCAAACAACTATATTACAAGTAATAGATTCTTGTCTAAAAGAAAGAATTGAATAGTCAGGATACTTACTTCTCTCTGAAAGGTGGCACACTCCTTACAAGTACAATAACATTCAGGAATGTGTGTTAACAGTTTACTTCCAGATTCCCACACAATTCTTACCTTATCATTAAGCTCTCTGGAAATATCCAGATGTCTTTGACAGCAAACAATAGCTTCTTCAAAATTCCCAAGTACCTTCAAGGTGTTGCCCAGATTCCCACTAGCTTTAGCTTCTCCCAGTAGATCTCCAATTGTCCTAAAATTGCAGAAATGAAGTACCCAGAAAATAGTGTACAATTTGAAACCAAGCAGATGATCAATGTATGGGAGAGAATTACATGAATTTATTTATTTTTTTTAAAGTTCGTGTCTTTTATGAAGAGAATAGAGAGAAAAGTCTGAACAATGATGTAGACAGACAGTTCCAGCATTAGGAATGGAGATTTAGCTGTGTCTGCATTTTACTTGACTATCACAGTGTCCTGTTACTTACAAGACACACCAGTGTCCTAGAATGCTTGGAAGCACTAGTACATTCCTAGATGCTAAGTGAGACTAAGGCAAGAGACTGCCACTGAACCACTCTGACTGTTGTACCTGCGGGATAACACAAAACAAATTCCCACAAAGTCACAGCACTCGAGCAGGCTAAGGCAGGGGAGAGAATAGATTTCTGCCTAAATTGAGGTTAAGTACATTAGGTGCCTGTGTCTTTTATTGGATTTATACCAAATCAGTAAAAGTCAGATGCATAAATAGCATATGAAGGACACGGGGTTTTAGATTTCACAATATGACACTGAGTTTTACACAGATAAATATGAATGAGTTCTGTCTAGTAAACGAGAGCAGCTTAACATTCTGCAAAACTAGAAAGACTGAGTTTGAGAAAGAGGAAAGGGTAAAGAAGGGGTGGATTTAAAGAAGCCACTTAATTAGCCATAAACCTGGTGAGGCCTCAGTCAGTCCTAGGATTATGGTGCTAGAACAAGTATTAGCTGCCAGGTTAGAGAGCAACCAACTGACCTGCCAGACCCCCCAGCCCTCTGCCACCACCACGTTCACTCATTAGCCAGTATTAATAGCAGGGTTTGGCAGGAAAAGGAACAGTCAACTGCTCATCTCTACAGTAATGGGATGACATAAAGAACATGGTTAAAGGCACAAGGTTACCTTGCAAGAGTTAGATCATGGTGATGGTATTCCAAGGCTTTTGCATATTCATGCAGGTAGAAATAGGCATTGCCCAACTGGCTGTAAATAGCACTCAGCGTGCGTAAATCTTCAGTTCCAACCTGGACAGCAGCTTCAAAGAAAGACACACCAGCTCGGCAATCTCCTGCTTTGCACAGGCGCTCCCCCTCCAGAGCCAGCTCCAGGCAGGAAGCCTCCATCCTGCACAGTGAAAGTAACAAGGAAACAGTCACTCCAAATGCAGTACTTTCTCCATCAGCTGAGTTATAAAGAGAGTCTTTCACTCAGAAGACTTCTATTTGTTTAGGAAGGAGAGTCAGCATCACAGTACAACCAATGAGTTTTGCATTATGTTACAGAAACTTGGGCTGAAATGGAAATTGCAATTTCAGTGATTATGAGCAAACATAACATTAAAATAAACAGCTTCAATTTCTTGTTTTCTTTCTTTTTCAATCTCAGGGAGGAAACTCAAACACTGCTTTCTCCATATATTGCACCCAAAGGATTCAAAAGTGCAGTTTGCACCATCTACACAATTTCAGAAAAGTGATCTAGAAATCAAGCTATTACTAACAAATACTGATTTTGACAAATGTAAGCACTTTAATTTTTAGGCTGATATCATAGTTACCTGCAAAATGTTTTACAGAAAAAAAAAAAAGAGATTATTCTGTGTATCAAAGACCATGACGAATTTTCCCCAAACTGTTTCATATGTAATTCAATACTCCTTAGCACTTCATTTCTGATACTGGCACTGCTATGAAAATTCTCAGTGTAACTAAAAATATCTAGCTTCAATTAATGACAAAATGTATGTCAATTCAAGTTACTTCACTGATACACCATCCTTCCAGAACCCACTGGAATATTTTTTATTATTATGAACAAATAATTGTGTAATTATACAGGTAAAAAATAGTGCAGTCATGGATGAATTTGCAGAATACCTTTTAAGCAATGAATAAAGAACCTGACAGAGACTACAGTGACAAAAAACATACAACAAGTGCACTTCCGCCACTGTGAATTCAGGTGTACAAAATGTAACATTTCATAAGTATTAACTATTATATACAAACGTTTCCTACCCTCCTATTCTGGGATGCGAGGGAGGTAGGGGAGAGAAGGGGGAGGAAGACAACAATTTCAGGTCTCAGTCTTGAACCAATATGGTTCTCTACCTTTTTTGAGATACAAGCATTTTTAAAAGCTTGCAAAAACGTCATCATTCTATTTTTCAAAAAGAAAACTCAGTAAGAGACCTTCTGTTGTTGTCTAAAAACTGTGTGCTAATATTCCCAAAAAGTGGACAATCAAATGCTGCCTTTTCCAAAAGGTGTTTTAGTGGTAACACCAGACAACAGCTCTTTTGACAAGACATAGTGATGAACTATATAAGATATCTGAAATTCTTATATTTCTTTGTTTTCCTAAACTGGAAGAAAACAGATCATAAAAAATTCTACTAAACCTGAGCAGGAAGAATATATTTTTGAAAAATCCAATGACTTCCAAGAGAACTAGAATTCAGATCATAAGTACAATAAGCTACCAACAGAAACAGCACCATACCTGCCGGTCTTCGACATTCCACAACTTAAGCACAACGAGATGACAGACATATTGAACTCTTGCAGTGAAAAACACTGTATGCCTGGTAGTTGGTAAAGATGCTGACAGCGAAAGGGAACTTGGGCATGAAGTTTTTCCCAGGCCCAACTTCTCGGTTTGAATATCCATAACACATGCAATATTTTTAGGTTTGGAAACTCTTCTCAGAGAAGTTACAACATTCCTACAACACACCACCTGGATTTCATCACATTGTGCATGTGTTGAAGGTAAGACAGAAAAAGGCAGAAATGATTAACTACAGTTAAGTACAAGGCAGCAATGATTACACCATCAGCAACTGAAGGTTTAGGACTTAAAACACTTCATTGGGTAATCTTAATCCTATCCAAAGAGGTTCTCTCCGGGCACCTCATGTTAAGTGACACGTCCAATTAGAGTGACAGCTAGAAAATATGGTGCTTCTTAGTGCAAAGATTTAGATCACTGCACAGCCACACTCAGTTCTTTAGATTTTTAGCTTGAACAGATAAAAAGGGCAGAACTTTCAGCAAAATGTGTGTGTGACATAACAGTCAAAATGCTACACTGGACTCCACTTCTACAAATTTATTCCATTAAAAAAAAATCATATTTTGACTTGCAACTGTGATGCATCAACCATGTGATCAGTGAAGAAAAGGCAAAGCTGCAAAAGGTAACAGAACGATGTCAAAGAGTGCTGTGCTCCAGTAACTCCCCTAATAGGCTGCATTCATCTCCTTTCACTACCCCAAAGGCTCCAAATGCCAAGGCAGCATTACCATTTCCTCAGGGAACTGGAAACAATCATTTGACTTTGCAACCCTAGACTCAATGTAGCTTATGAAAATGAAAGATCTCCATCTTTTCATAGAGAACACAAATAACTATGAAGCAAAAGGCTTATACCCAGACTGATGAAAATCAGCTGTTATTACAGTGTTTCAATTCAACCAGAATTACAGGAAGTAAATGAAAACGGGAATTAGTAATTGTGTGAGTAAAAAAAGAACTCAAAATTTAAGATTACTCTTGAGCCCAACTCTAGAAAGGTTATGTTAACAGGTTGCCAGAATCTGTACAGCAAATTAAATTTAATTCCATTTAAATCCATTCTTACTGACCTACCATTTCAAAATCTAATCAAGCTATAAAAAACCAGAGAAAATTAAATATTTATTTCCACAGTTGTCTGCATTCAATATTAATATTTTATTCATGTTATATAAGAGCTATGAAATCATTCAGTTATTTTAAAAGTTTGCTAGGCTTACCCATCAAGTACCAAAACTGGACTCAGAAGTGGTTTGGTTTTGGTTTGGATTTGTGTTTTCCTTCCTCTCTGCTGCGTAGAGGAGTTATGCAAATTAACACTTCTTGTACTGCTTTCTTGTTTGGTTGTTTTTTTTAAGATTTACATAGGTGTTCTCCATCTGTCAATATAGTGGTTAAATAGCATGTTGGCAGATGAGACAGGGCTAGGTTATCAATGTTTTACGAAGTCATTAAATAGTTACAAGGAGAATATGACATTACTTTCTGTTCCCAGGCCTGAAATGAATTATTTACTCAACACCCAGTGGCCAAACAAAAGATACAGTGAATCTGCAGAGAGAAGAGAACAGGGCCCATTCATCTGGGTACTTCTAATGACATTCTGTTCCTGCTGAACAGGATAACCTTCTCCCAGATATTACTGTGAACTGCTCACACACGGCTTCATTTTGTTATTCTGTTTATAGCTGCCTGGACCTGTTCTCCGAAAGGCTGGCATCTTCTGAATAATTTCTCATTTGTAAAACTACCTCATCCTTATCTGTCCCTCTAAGCTTTTCCTCTTGCCTGGCTCCCCTTTTCTTTTATTTTTCCCCTTGTTCTTCTTTGGCCTCCTTCACGTTCTCGTTTAAACCTTTACACTTATAAAAATATAAACCCAAAACATACTGCCTCCACCCTGACCTCCCTGTTTTTTTCTCCCATTTTGGAGTCTCCCTCCCTTCAGCTGTTCCCATCTTAGAATAAAAACAGAAAACTGGTAAGAAATACAGCAACAGAAGAAGGCACTAAGCCTCACTGGTTACTACAATCTCTAAACACAATTTAGGCTTAGTTTGTTCAATTCCCAGTAAGAGGATTTTTTGCTGTTGAGGGGGAGCAAGATTACCGTCAATTTGCCAAGAAACATGTAACATACCTGGGCACGAAACAACCTCCCCTATTATATCTCTCTAGTTCAGGTGCACAGCATTACTAATCCCATAGCATCCTGTAATAAAGCTCACACACCGTTCTTGACTCCTGCCCTCACTCTTGGCTCCCACATGGAATGCAGAAGCCTCTGTGCTGACCACTCCAAAGAGCTTCACCTCCACTGCAACACTGGTTCCCTCAAACTGTGCATGATGGCAAAGTCAGAAACAGAACAATACACACCAAGAAACACACACCTGAATTTCGGGTTCTTTTGCTCCAATCAAGATAAAAGCATTTACAAGGTTTTGATATATAAATTTAATAGGCCAAGACAAACCAGTTCTGTAAATACTCACTTTACAGATCATTTATTAGTCCCATTTAGTTACATCAGCATTTTATTTTCAGTCGCTCAGCAACAAAAGAATAAAAAGTAGTGTTCTTCCACCAGCATAAGCATTTTTATAGCTGCTAAAGCAATACTGGTCAAGTACTCTGAGGAGAAAGAATCAGCTGGCAGTCAGAAACAGACCCACAGTAAAGTCTTTCCTTAGGAGTGGGCCACCAGCTTCTTCTAAAATCAGTTCTAACAGATTGCCAAAAAGAAGGAAAGAGCCAAGTCAGTCAAATGAGCCTGGGACAATACCTGTAACTAAAAAATTTTTAAAACTGGTAACACTCCCTCCCCCCATTAATTTATGACCTACTATTTCCTGCATTAAGTTTTAAACTACAACCAAATAAATCTTTCCAAATTAAATTTTAATTTAAAAGATTAAAAATTAATTATGATGATTAAATTAAATCAAGTTCCATCTTAACATACTGAATTAATTAGCAGTTTCTCTAAATTTTAGAAAAGTTTAATATTTTTAAAAATTAGGAGTATTATGGCATGACGGTTTTTTAAAAGTCAATCAGATTATAGTTCTTAGAGAAAGGCTTAATAAGACCATTAATATTTCATTGCTAATATTTTTAATTGGTATCATTCAAGCCTGTACTGAAATACAGCAGAAAGCAGTAAGACATTTTGCCCTGTGTGTGCTTGCCAATTTTTTGGAAGTTCTTTTTGTCTTGTCAATTTAAACCAGACAATTGGCCATGACGATTTTTTCATCCATTTACTCCTACAATTGTACCCTGAACAGCTCCTACTTTTATTGAAAAGTGAGGAAGGATCTTCCGGACTTGTCTGGGGAGGATATCTTGCATCAGCAACAGTGTGGATGAACACAGAGGAATGCTGGGAGTAGGTACATTAAAGAGACACATAGGACAGAAGAACCATCATGCTCACACACTTAGGGATTCCTGCTGGCTAAGCTACAGTGTAAGAATTCTAGCAAAATAAAGAGAGCAGACAGTAAATTACAGTATATTTGCTAATTTTTCTACTTACTGCCTGTGAAAAAGCTCCTCCTGCTGACTGAACTGCTAACCAGAATGCTGCACTTCTATGAAATGGAAGAGAAGACCAATCTAACAGCAATTTAACATTGTCAGAATGCTTTCAGAAGTAAATTTAAGCATGTGATGTCTTACAAAGATGGGTAGTGCGTTATTGATGTTATCTAGCTAGAAAAAGGCCTCCAAAGCAAGGATGACCAGGTGGAGGTAGAATCACACTTTTTATTTCTTTTTAAAACAATCATTCCCGTGTTCCAGCGTCCCTTCCTACTGAATGAGCTGCAAGCTTTACCCTTGCACACCCCATACACTACACAATGCTCCTGTTGTTGAGCCTCATTAGAGTGAGGCTGCAATGCTAACACATTGTGGCACATTTGTAAAGGGGGTTCAGAAGAAAAATGATAAAAGCTCTCAGAAGGGAAATCACATATCCTTTTCACATACAATAACAGTACTTCTGAGACTAAGGTTTCAAAACAGTTTCCATCTATCAATCAAGCCTCTTCTTTTTAAGCAAGGAAAGCACTGCTCTAGCTGACAGCATGCCTAAAAATTCACTGTTTAAATAAGCAATAATGGGGTAAGTACAGAGAACTTTAGCAGACAAAACTTAATTATTTGCATAGGCAGTCCAACAGCTAGAAGAGGGAGCAGGTATTACCCTGCAGGGATCGTACTACATATCATTCTCCTTGAAATACAAAGAAATACTTACAATTAGGCACCATTCTGCTACCATGCACAGTTCCAATACTATACAATCATGTAATTACATTAATATAATCTGCTACACAGCAAAAGTAAATTTTCATTGCTCAAAAATCAATAAAAGAAACAAGTGGTTCAGTTTCAATAACTAACAGAAATACCAAACTATTTGTTGCAACTTGTTTAGTTTTGTATTATTAAGAGCACTTATTCATCTACAGTAAAATGAACACGGTCTTACCTGTATCGCACGTGGAAGGAACGATCCTCACGCATGCTTATCCAAACATTATTGTCCTCCATGAGGCTGCATTATCAGTAGAGAAAGTAATACTGTCCTGTAGCAGGGTAAGTACTTTACTATGGAGAACTGTTGTCAGAACACCATTCCAGGTAGCAGATCAAGAAGCTGGAGTAAAGATAACCTAAGATCCTGTAGAAAAACTCTTCTTTATTGCCAAGATAAGGAGGTTACTCTCAAACACACATCTTCAGAAATGTTCACATTGTTTCACCTGTGGCCTTTTAAGCTCCAATCAAATGCGTTTCTGCAAAGGGAACACAAGATGCTTGGCTTGAAGTCTCAGTCAGTTAATAACTCATAACCATTTGCAGCTGATGTAAAAGCATAATACTGCTCCTACCAAGCAGGAAACATCAATCAAGAACTGAAAGGCAGAGCCAAAGCCTTCTGCAGACATATGGCAATTCCTGTAGGCAAGTGAGAAAGCAAAGGAGGTTTAACAAAAACCAACACTCCCTCTTCTCTTGGAAATTTTGAATACTTTACCCTTGTTAGTATTCTTTGGCCTCATAAGTTCCAAGCAAAAAGCTTAAGGATGAAAGCAACAGAATGAAAGGCATAATATAGAACAGATCACAAACTGCTTTACATATAAACAGTGCAACAGTGCTGCTGAAACCCTGCTAATCAGCTGAGGGCCCACCACAGTGAGAACTAGAAGGCAGAATCCCATCTGGCGGTCATCCACTCTGGAGACTGTCCCACCTGGAATACTATGAGCACAGCAGCCAGCAAAGGTTTAAGCCCTTCCCTTTTCCCCTCCCTGCTCCCAAAAGAAAAGGGGAGAGGTATGGGGGCTTGGGAGGTGAGGGGTGTTGTGTTTACACTGCCTTTCTGTTCCAAAATGCTGCAGTATCATCATATGAGCTCCAAGCTCTGCTTCAAAGGGACTGCAGCAGCCAACACGTAGACATTAGACATGTTTAGGCTGGTTGGGAAAAGATCAACAGAAAAGAAACTCTGTATTCAAAAGTCTACCCACTTTTAAACATATTTTTAGTAGAGACAGTGACATATTTATTGCTCAGAACTAATATTACTTTTCTTTGCAAGTAAACATATAGTTGTGTAATTCACAAATGCATATTTCATCAGGAGACAGCAGAGGTGTCAAAAGACAAGAACAGAGCTCAGATTCAGAGCTGTCACCAGAAGAAAATGCAACCCTCTATATTTAATTGTCAATGTAGGCCATGTTTTTTTCTCTCATTAGTTTTATCAAGTACCAGCTGTCAAGATTCGTGCTTCCCTTCATACTCTACCTTCACAGCAGCCCTCAAAAACAGACTATCCACATTCTTCCAGTTAAACAACTATTTTGCCCTTCCACGCTCATCACTAGAATTATTTGGCATTAACAAGTGGGTGTGGGTGTATTTTTGCAATTAGGAAGCGTGACACCTCCAGTTTACAATCCCATTGCAACCCACATACCAGGCAGACTGTATTACAGGTATTTACTTTCCGGAAGTTTGTCCAAACCTCACATCAGATAACTCATACAGGCAGATGGCTGTAAGCCACCCCATCTACAGCAACCATCCACGAGCATTCCTGCTGCCAACTTTAATTAAAAAAACAGAGTGATACTTAGAAGTACATCAGAACACCTGCATTTATTTCAATATCAGTTAGTTTCAGCAGTACACTTCACATCAGCTGTTTACAGCTTCACTGTATCTGAGCTACACTTCTGTCCTCACACTTAACCTCAGCCTCCAACCAATGCCACCATCTCTCACCAGCTGGAAGCACTACTGCTTTCTTCCCTTCTCACTGGCCACATTGCACATTCCTAGTCTTGGGAGGGTGATACGGACACACCCACATTGGTCAACAGGTCCCCATCACACGTGCAACAAAAATTACTGGGTCTGGTCTTCATACCTCACTTCTTCACCCATAACTCATTAGGATGTCAATTACTCCTTCAGCCATGCCAGCGTGTAATCAGTAAGCAAACTTAAAAGCATATTAATTAGAGTGATGAATTCCGGAGGTGGAAGTTGAACACTTCCAGAGAAGGTATCTCTCAGGTGTCAACTGGCCTTGGGAGGATTGTGCTACAGCAAATTAAGCCTTGCTCTTTCAACTGATGCACTTTAACTACTGAGAAACTACTGACAGTATTTCTACATAACCAGCCTCACCTGAGTTGGTGATCAACATGGGATTGACTCAGAGGACACAGGGCTTCAGCAGAAAAGCCAGATGAATTAACAGACAGCAGAAGTTCTACGCTGTCAGCATAACCTGTTTCACTGTTAGTTTTCTCCTAAACTTGCATTTTTAATTAAAATTTCACATAGATTGAAAAATCACTCAGGGCTTACTAGGAAAAAAGTCTGTATTAATGCAGTGCAGCTGCTTTAAATTTATTCTCTCCACACCTCTGGGCAATGCAAAATCCATGTCCATGTCAAAGAGATGCCTTTCAGGAAAGCATAAATAGAAAACTGAAGTTAGTCCCAGTTACTGCAACCTCCAGACAAGCATTTCACATTTTAAGGCATTTTCCATTTCAGGAACAATTGATTACATACTATGAATTTTCTCACTATGGTAGACAATCACTTTAATCAGTTTGCAGTTCTTAGTTACACAGAATGTCTACGACAGATCCCTTCATTTTAACTTTTGACAGAAAACCATATTTCCACACAGGTGGAACTTCATCAGTAAGCAACAGAAAGCCTTAACTGCTATTTATTAGCAGTGTACCAAACAAATAATCACAATACAGTGGGAGAGGAAGATGATTTTTACCACCTGCACTGCCTTAAAACAGTACATTTTCGCACCCTCATTTGCTCCTTCCCTCAACCCACATGTTCCTTTTTGGAGTTTTTCAGATGATTAAAAGTATTCCCCTACTTATCCACAGTCATATGGCTGGCAGGCTGACAGATCCTGACTGGTCACTTGGGGGCTGAACAGTTCCATTCTTTCTGCCTTTCCCTAAAGGAGACGATCAAGTCGTGCCTTCTCTACCCATCTGCCGCTTCTCACAAAGCTATGGGAAAGAAGCATCTGCCAAATGAAGTCATCACTGAAAGACTCAAAAGCTACCAGAGGAAAGTATAAACAGAGGCAGATCAATTGCACAAATTGTATTTCCTTAGAAAAACTTGCAACAGAGATTTGTTGTTTCATGATTAAGGCAAATGTCCCAAGGGTGAAGTGTGGACTTCCTTTTGGGAAGATGCTATAGCATGGAGGGGGCGGGGAGAGAAAAGAAGCTTGAACTGGATTATCTGAAAACAAAACAGAGCTTTGCATACCCTGTGGAGGAAGGTACAGGCTACACAACAAAAAAGCCCCAACAGTTCCATTAATGAAATAGAGATTAGCTTGTCTCCAGACTTTCAAAATATAAAAGCATATACATACAAATAAAAAAAGGAACACTCAGAAATAGAGCATTCTCTATTTTAGTCTTTGATGCTGTTCAAGGATACTTTTTAAATTCATCTGAATTAATAAATAAGCCAAAAATAAGCCACCCAGAACCCCCTTAAAATTCCACATCAAGGTTAATACCATATTTACATAGCAAACAACATCATCATTAGCATTTCTGCAGAAATACATATTCTCTGTGAATGACCCTTGAAGCAAATGTGTGCCATGTTGGGAAAAAAAATATTCTGTCCAAAGCCTAAGCATAGTACCAGTGATTAGTCATGCAAATGGACCATGAAGATACAAGAAACACTGTACTAAGACCAGCACAGTTCTTCTTGGAAGCTTAATTTGAAACTCCTGTCTAGACCACTTCGGACAACCATTCAACAGCTGACAAGCTGACAGCACTGAGAAACCACCTTCACTGATGAGGTGAATTGGAGGTTTTATTCAGGGTCATGATAACATGGAGCAATATCTGCTCTGAAATATTGCCTCTGTCTCCCCATGGACAGACATATATGTGGAGCAGAAAACCCTAGAATAAACCATAGAGCTTCTTTTAAAGGACTGATTTAGCTGCATAGCAGACACTTTCCAGCACACGATCCAAGTGTGGCTCCCATCACACATTAATGGGTTGTATCTGAAGGACAGAACAGGACAGCTGATGTTCATAAACAACTATCTCAGCTGCTCCTCCCAGGTGTGAGTCTGATAAGGCACATGCTGCAGAGCCTGTATCACTACGGAGCATAGGAAAGACCCAGCCTAAACATCTCATGCTGTCAGGCTCATCAGACAAGCTGCAAATAAATTAATACCACTAATCTAATATTCTTGGTTCAGATGCTTCCTCCTCCACCCCAACTATATTTTAGCATGTTGATTAAAAAATATGAGCCAGTATGAATTCAAGACACGTTACTGAATGTTGCAGATAGTCCTGAAGTTGCTGAAGGGGTAGGTATTGTGCTGGCTTTGGCTCACAGCTTCTTTCAACAAACTAGCAACCCTACCAACCCACTGCTCCACAAGCCTGGAATTTCTTTTAACATAGTAACAGAAGAAGGAATATGAGGTTTCCTCTCCTTTGCCCAAACCACATGGACAGAGCTATCTCTTGTATCAGAAACCATCAGCTCCTTGCTAGAAAGAGAATCACAAAAGAATAAGTAGTGGCAGCATAAGGCCTCGCAGGCATTTTATTACCAGAACTGACGGACGCAGAGCTAATACCTTTTGTAAATCAATACGACTGCAGCAGGAGAAAGCCCCTAGTGACAAAGGTGCACAAGTATGCCCAGAACAATTCCAAGCAGTCCAAAGTAGGACTGTAAAACAATTTTATTGAAAATATTAGTAACTATATGAAACAAATGACGACAGTATTGCATAAACCCCAAAACTACTTCACAGGATTAACTATATAACTATAAATCCTACTAGTTTACAAAACAATATTTGCATTTTTTTAGAACGCTTTAAAAACTTCCTAGCAATGAGATCACTGTAAGTCTTGAGATGGGTTAACTAAAACCAACTAAAACCCTGCTCCTGGTAGGGTTCTAAATATAGGTAAGAGTAGGTTCATTTCCTCTGTGCCCTTTCACAGAGGTTAATGTCTCTTGGTTCCCACTCCACTCACATCTCTCTGGCACAGCTGACTAGATGCTTTGGCTCTTACATCATTCTGTTCAAGGCAAACACAAGTCTAGGAGCATTTCTACATGTCCTCTGGCATTACCTATATATACCTTCCACTTATTCTGTAGATTAGGAGGAGGTTTTTCCTCTGTTTATGGAGTACCTAGTTGAATAGAGCATTTGAGGCTTTAAGTAATGCTAAGGTCTGCAGCATGCCAAGCCTTTTAAACTCTGTATCCCGCACGTTCATTTTTCCCCTCTGTTTTTGAAGTCGTCCAAACAGCTCCTTTAACAAGTACACATTGTCTTGCATTATTTTCAATAATATTCACAATTACCAATACTTAAAGACAAGCAATTCTAATGACACAAGTTATTTCTGCCATATCATAAAAAATTATTTCAACCAACTATGACAACTGGATCCAGCATCCTTCTCTGTGTCACAAAAAAACCTTGCCTGCATTTTTACAGGTTATTTTCCTTTATAAGAAACACCCAAGCAATAAATAAAAACTGCATATACACTATGCAACAACAGAAACATCAATCATACCAAGAACTAAAAAAAAAATTAAAATTTTCATCTAAGGAATATTCAAATCTCTGGACAGAATCTGGTATTTTCACTCACACTAAACAGCATATTCTCATCTGGCAACCAGATTGAAATGTAAATACATTCCTTAAAATTGAATAATTGAGTGCAGAAAGAGATGCCAGGAACTCAGGAGAGTGATGGACACATGAGTGACAGGAAATACACATTCTCATTGCTAGTATATTCAGAATACTGTCATGGTTCCAGACCAACTATTAACTTCAGTAAATGCAGAGGTGACCTATTAGGCATAGTAAAGGCATGGTATAGGTTTATAAACAGAGATATTTAAGGCATGTGGCAACGATGCAGAACATCTAGTGACTTACAATCTTAGGAGGTACTGTAGACAAAAGCAAACAAACAGCTAGCACACATAATTCCTCTAAGAACAGAAAAAGAGGCAACAAATGCACATATGAGACTATCAGTGTTCAACGATGCAGAGATGGCCCTCTCAGTGTCTCCATCACAGAGTATCTTTCCAGAATACATAATTTTTCTAAGAGAATCAGTAATTAGCTGGAAAATAGCTTGCTACTTAATGTACATTATTACTGTCCAGTGTGCAGATTAAAGAACTCGGAGTAGCTGACACAAGTTTATCATAATAAGCATGTTTATAATACAGATATTCCTGCAGATAGTTAATGTAAGGCTTCTATTTAAATCCTGAATTAAGGCAATCCCACACTACAATAAGAAAGGAAGAGAACATGAAGTGCCAACAAAATATAACTAATATCCCCATCATAAAACTAACTAATCAGGCAACTGAAAACTGATTCTATATGCAGGAAGATTAAGATTTAAGATACAAGAAAATAACTTCTCTTTAAAAAAGGAGCAAAGTCTGAATAGCTGATAATTTTTCACATATTTGATATATCAAGGGAATAGGATTCCTTACTCTTTTTTCTTTTTTTTTTTTAATCAGAACAAGTTCCAAGTTTTTTTTACAAATTCTCATTCACAGACTGAAAACACTGTGCTGCCTTCTTTCCAAGCATCCCACAACTGGAGATGAGCTTTGCATTTCAGCACTTTAAAATAAACTGCTTAAATACCACAACAGACTGCAATGACAATTCACAACAAAGTAATAACCGATCCTTTTATTCATAACAGAAGTTGAAATCATATTCCCACAAAATCAGTAAGATTTTTGTTACGAAGTTCTGAAGGTAAATTTGAACACTGCTCCTTCGGGAATATCTCATCATGCAAATTAACATATATGAAGCCTCTTCCAGGCAACAAGACACTTACTCGACTACCTTCAGTTTGGGAAATGGAGCATGTTACACGATGTGAAAGAACACCACATGCGAAGAGTTCAGCACAAAAGGTTGGCTATTTGCACTTAAGCTGATAGAGCAAGTTGATCACAAATCTCTCCAATAAAACGTTCCAGATAGCTCCTTCTTGGCCTACAACATCTCTTAAAAAGAGATCCTGGTATGTAAAAGAAAGAAGACAAACAGATTGTACAAGTACCATAAAGAGAAATGAGAAAAGCTACCTTAAGATTGCATAGATTTTAAAAAATAATAATAATAATCCTTGGACTCATTGGCAGTAAGATACAATAAAAATTTAAGTGAAGCAATATAGCTGCTATTTCAGGTTTTCTACTTCACGCTGTAATGCTCAGCATAAAGAACTCATTACTACTCCAGCAAAGTTTTATCCTTCACAGAGAAGATGTAGCTCTCATTGAACCTGTATTACACAACTGAAATGATCCATGATAGTTTAATGCCAGCAGCATTTCCTGGTGCATCACCTGTGCCCCTCAGCTGCCAAGTACTGATAGTAACCATTATCCATCCTCCCTACTGAGTCCTCAGCTGAACAAGGGACAGCTGCAACCTGTAAAAACTGTTAAAGTGCAGGATGAAAGCCTATGAACACATACTACAGTGAGAAGACCACATGTTGATTTTTCATATTGTTTGCTTCTTACAGACACAGGTACAGTGTATTTTAAGGAAAACAGCATTTGTTGAGATGCTAAGTTGTAAATTACTTTGCATATTCATTCTAACACTTGGGATGCAGCTGCAAATCTATTCAGAATGTACCCACTCCATTTTCTTCCCTAAGCATGATGGCTATTGGACTGGAGTCTATTTCGCTCCTCTTGCCCATGGATTTATCCACTAGGTACAGGCATTATTACACTGATGTAATGGGTCACAAGAGTGCATCCTGTCTTCCAACAAACTGATGACCACTAGGTAAGGTACAGGATCCAAAGTGCTGCATGCAAGAAACAAAATCCCTAACAGTATACTAGCAGGGTAACAGTAGGGAAAAAAAAGTAGCAAACAGAAATAGTAAAGAAATAAAATAGATTTAGAGAGCCTTCCTCATAAATCACATATGGTTTATATTCCCTGTAACTCAGCTGCATGAAAGCTTTCCTTCCTATTAGCAAAAGTTTATAATACACAAAAGTTTTATTATGTGAACAAGAACGACGTTCCTCAAACATTGCCAGATTTGAGTCCCAAGAGGCAGCTTGACATTAATCATCTGTTCAACACTACATATGTTTCAGACCATCTCTTACCAGTCTTTCCATTTCTGTGTTTCCTGTATTTTACATTCCTAATATTGTGGCCTTCCACAAAATACCATCCTTTTTTTCTTTTTGGGTACTATCATTTGTAGAGCAGACTAGCTATTAAATAGCTAAAGAAAAGCTCAGGGCTTTTTTTTCCTGGCACCTGGTATCTCTCTTTTCTTTCATTCAGAGGAACAGTTATAGCAATAACATGTTAATCTCTTACAAAGTCTCAAGATCAACACTTACTCCACAAACAAAACCAACTTCATAATGATTTTAAGCTTAAAAGCTACTGGAACCAAGAACACAGTTACCAGATCTGGGCAGGACTGACTAAGTTGTGGAAAGTGAAAGTGACCACACAAGGGTTACAAAAATCCTGAATGACAAAAAGTACAAATATGTTGGCTATTAAAATAAAAAAGTGGAAGATTAGGAGAAACTAAAAAAATGGTACAGTTTTAAGCAAAACAGAAAAATCCAGTTAAGCTATAAAAAAAAATAAAAACTCCTCACATGTTCAACAGTTAAAACTGCGGATAAACAGCATTTCTTTTTCAGAAAGCAACACCCCTTTCTTACCAAAACTTCTCCTTCCTAACTAGTGACAGGCCAAGCTGCTCTCTGAATCATACTGTGCTGTCATTTGTTGACACAAAAAAATGGCTGAGAATTGACATCAGAAACAGTTCCAGCAAAATAAGAATATATTCCCACCCTGATAAGCTGTAAAGAGGTAAGACCCAGGTTCAAAATTGCATTGTTCCCTGCAGCATACCACAAGAAACAGGTTTCCTATGTTTTTGCAATGCTTTTGCACAATATTCATAGTAGAAGATTGGCTTGCTGACTACCAAAATAAAAAAAAAAAAATCTGTGTGAAGAAAGAATTGTTCTCTCTAAATACCTTAGCAAAAAGAAAAAGAAAAGCATTACCAATTTAAAGCCAAGTGACAATGAGCAGACAAGAACAAAATGGTAAGGTATCAATGAAATCTTTTCAAAACTTACTTCAACCTTCTAACCACCAAGTTGTGAAGTAACTCTCCAGAGTAAGCGTAGCAGGAATATACGATCCTAAGCAGTTTTAGGATGCTTGGAAGACTTACGAGAGCATTTAAACAACAGCATGTTAAATAAAGCAACAGACAAAACATAGGTTTCTTCTAGTTCAATTAAGCCGCCTTAGGTAAGTTTTGTCCCAGCTTTACACAGAAGTAACTAGAAGTACAAAGTCCTTCCCGCCAAAGAGGGATGCATAAGCACAGTTCAGAAGGCTTGGTAACCATTAATTAAACCAGCAAAAAGGAGCAAGGGTACAGGTTTACAAAATAGTTTAAACATCCCATAAAAATATATAAGAAATTAATTTAGCAGGACTGTATTATCAGGACAAACTTTTTGCTAGTATTTACAGTTCTAATAAAATTATAACTTCAACAAGAAACAAAGTTTCCAGACAAAATTTAAGGAAGGACTGGAATTTCTCCACTGATCATTTTGAGA
Organism: Sclerurus mexicanus; assembly: GCA_013396755.1. Taxonomy (NCBI): domain Eukaryota; kingdom Metazoa; phylum Chordata; class Aves; order Passeriformes; family Furnariidae; genus Sclerurus; species Sclerurus mexicanus. The sequence continues at coordinate 1,384,751 of VWZF01006575.1, forward strand.
TGCAAGACTCAGCACGTTCTTCCAAATTCTGAGATGGCTGCACAGCTCTCCATGGCAACCCAGGATACTTGAGCCCTGCAGGCGCTGGCAAGAATCTAACAGGAACAGCACATTATGCTGAAAAAGCTTCTAAAGCAGAAGAAAGACCACAATCCCAAGGTGGGGTAAAATTTACGTCTTGGCAATCAGGTCTATAAAGGGACAATTTCTCATTTACTACGCTCCTCCACTGAAAAACTGAAGAAGCAAAAGCAGAAGGGAAGGAACTACGCTAGCAAAGGCTACAGTCTAGTGGACAAATGAGACGGCCCGGTACAATCTGAGTTTAGATATGCCACAACATAGTGCCCACCTCCAGCCCCCGAGGAGCTCGGAGCTGGCTCCCGGGTGCCCACTGCGCCCTCCCGGCGTGCCGGCTGAGCCTCGCGTTCCGCTTCTGCCAACAGCCTGCTCCACTGCCGCCGTACACTTGTGTTTTCTATTCATCACCTGTACCCAAAGCACGGCACAGCGAACAGAGCTGCCTGCCGGTCTCTCCCTGGCACACAGACCCACCGCCCCGGCTGCCAGGGCTCCTCCTGCCTTTGTTCCCCACGGGAGCTCGGCCGTGCCGGCAGCACCGCCGCTCTGTTCGAGGCACGCCGGCCCGCTCGGCGGCGGCGCTGAGGGCGGAGAGGCCGCCACAGCCCCGCGCA
>VWZF01006575.1:1392133-1418579 GCA_013396755.1 Sclerurus mexicanus
TACAGAATGTCAGTGTGATAAAAATAATTCTACTTGGATTATTCTGCAGTTTGAAATTTTGTCAAATTAAATCTCTGTCCAAAGCTAGACCTTATAATACCTGCAGCATAGTACACAATGATATAATCTGACTATTCCATCAGATTATTTTACAGGGTAGATGCTAACATTTGTCTAGTAAAACTCACCTAGCTTCCACTTTTTCTCAGTCATTGAAAGAAACTTAGCTCAATCTTCTGATCATTATGTTCACGAACAGGTGGAAAAACTTTCCAAATAAGTTTGATGATCCTGTACACCCTAAGTTGAAAATACACATCAAATAACTCAAAAAAGGAACTTTGTTCTTGTCCTCTCAGAAGGAACATCTCAAATATTCCTCTAATTACCTAAGGACAGTGCTATTAAAGCCTTAACTCAGTTACTAAGAAACCAGCTCCCATTTAATATCTGTTGTATCAAAATGCTATCAATGGTAACACATATAAATATGTAAGATTTCATGCTACTTTACTATTCAAATATGTGATTATCAAGACCTCTACTTTTAAGCATTTTTAACAAATGTGTTAAGTCCAAGTGGATCCTTGAACTACGGGGATCATTATTTTGCAATTGGTTAATTATTAATTTAAACTTCTACTTACCACCTTTTCAGATAACTGATACAGGTAAAGTTCTTTCTATGACTAAATGTGATTTCTTCTCAACTAAGAAACGGTTAATCATTATTATAAGATGCTTGTAAGTCTCATCATAGAAGTATTAAGATACAATTAAAATATCATTCTGTTTTCATGCTCAAAGAAATACAAACATCAAGGAAAGGAAAACTGGAACATCACTCTTCATTCAGAGAAAACCAACTGATTTATCAGATACCAACCTGAGTAAGTTGTGATGGCATACAAAGGTCTGAACTGTCCTTAAACCTGCTAGTGAAAAAAGACACCTGCCACTGTTAAGAAATATGTTCCTGTCACATCTCAGCTACGTAATTTTAACAGATGTTACTACTTAGCACAGCACAAAACACAAAGAATAAAAAGGAAACTAAAGAGGACACCAAGTCAAATTCACTGTGAAGTCTCATTGACAAACCAAAAGGCAACAGACAAGTTGCAAGGCAATTTTCACTTAGAAATGAGCAAAAGATTTTTAAGCTGGGGTCTAGTCAAACATTGAGACAGTTTGCACTGGAGTGGCTGTGGTGTCTCCATTCAGAAATATTCAAAACTCAGCTGGACAGGGTCCTAAGCAACTTCATTTAAGCTGATCCTGCTTTGAGAAGGAACAGGGCCAGATGATCTCCAGAAGGCCTATCCAACCTGAACTACTCTATAAATCTAATTCAGCTTTCTAGATAAGTTTCCAAGTATTGCCGCTATTATAATTTTTTAAAGCATGACAGTGATATGCATACAATGCTTTGATTTTGGTTTTAATTCTGATGTAGTTATTTTGTGTCCTAGAAGAAGATTCCAAACTTGATAACTGAAACATTTCACATCAATATTTCCACTTTCAGTTTTTTGATTCAACTTTCTTATTCTGCATCAAAACAATGCAAAAAGTTTTCCTCCATCTTTGATCTACTCAGGGTTGACACAGACTAGAAATGCTCTTCCCTTCCTCAGTCCGGCTCTTAATAATATCATCAAATCCAAACTAGACCCCACACATGCTACTATGAACTAGTTAAGTCAGTTGTCAAGTCATCCAAGACTTCAGCTCTTGGAGGCTCACGAGGAAGCTCTAGGCATTTGTCTCTCTTAGGGCATCCCAATTTTATCTTTCCACTGCAGAATATTCTGAAGCTGTTAGTACCCAACAACTAAAAAGATAGCATAAGCTGTCCTAGATTCAGTTCCAAGTCTGAATATATAGCTTATTCTTACCTTTGGTCTATCTGTTGTCTTTGGCTTCTTTGTGATATGCTTGCACTTTAATATAAGACACTGAGGCCATTATTGTTAGCACTGGTTTGTGCAATAGTTAAAGCAGTGCTGTACTAGAGCTGCCCAAATTCTCATCACATTCCATTGGGCTGCATTGTTTGCACACCACTATGGACAGGGATATGGAGAGTTTAATTTGTTTGTTTTTTTAAAAAACAGTTCTTGATCTGAAAATAACCACCACCAAAAAATAATAAAAATCTATATTCAAGGCTTACAGTCAGGGCTGAAAGCCAATCTTTAAAGTTCAATCCCCAAACATATGAAGGGAAAAGTACTTCCTCAAACTGCAGTAGCATTAATGGCAGCAAAGGGCTCTGAAATTAGGGTGCTGAAAGCCAAGTAATTACCTGGGTACACTAGCCAGAGTTTCTAATACTTCAGAACCTTTTAACTTTTTTTTTTTCATTTTAGGCAGTGATTCAGAAGACATCTCAGCGTATGATTCTTATAATGATTCACAAAGCAAGGATCTTATCAACTGTGATACTCAGAGTTACAAATCATCAAATACGAACTTATGTAGAGAGAGAAAAGGTATAACGATTGCAACAATATTAGCATCTACAAAGAAACATTACTTAGTGTTTGTTTTTCTAAACATGTCTCTGTTTTCAGGATTTAGATGCAGATGCCCCAAGGGAAGCAGAGCTCAAGTTAAACTCAGGAATTACAAAGAATCTGTTCAGTCTTGTGCCCTATGTAGAAGTAAAAGCTCTGGTTCATCCTGTAAGTATGATGCATTACTGAAATAATTACCAACCACAGGCTAGATGTTTAAGGGGCAGGAAGCCACTCCGCACATATCAAGCCAAAATTAATCTAGTATATGCAATCATTAGCATTGTAACTAAAACAGTGCATTTTTATAGATCTTGTGGAGCAAAATCAGCAATTTCAACTTTTACACACCTGGCCAGCAGGAATATATCATTTTGCAGTGCCACATGAAAGAATATGAAAATTGGGCATTACTGTGCCACCTTTTACAGTGTCAGCCATTGCCTAACATAGTGTAAACGAGTACTAAAGAAAATTTCAGCTCTACACTCATTTGTGTGACATGCAGCAAAGGCAAGGAAAGACTAATGAAAAAAAGTTTAAAATGTTTAACATCTACCTTTTAGAGTCACTTATCTCAGACTCTCTCTACCGTAAGAAAAAAATGCTTAAAGAAAAATATAACATTTCAACAGTGAGAAGAAAGTGTCACTTAGCTATTTGTCTCTCACAATTCTGTGAAACTAGAAATCAAAGTAGTACTCATGTAATTATTAGGATTATGAGAGTCTGATTATTCTACATATCCACCCTGCAATCTTTCACTATATGAAATAGAAATCTGCATACCATTTGCAACAGAGCTAAATTCAACAGCAAACACAAAGGTTAATCTGTCCTCATTTACAAAAACCTTAAACATATTCAAGTTTTATCCAGCAGTGATAGTTTACTTGATCTTTTATTTATGCCAAATAGAGAAAAATGTTAAATACCCAGAAAATTACTTTTTTTTTCCTCTGCTTGTTTTAAACATGGCCTCTATGACTCCAGCTTATTCACAGAAGAGAATTTCCACTCAAAAGGCTCAAAAAAATAAACAGCCACATGGACTTATAAACAGACTTTCTGAAAGGTAAGCTGCAGCAATAACTACATAGTACAGAATAAAATGCCATTAATTAAGATTCAGCATGGAAAAAACACACCAGTATCATAAGCAGGAAGAATGTTTTATCTTTTGCAGTACACGTTGTATATTAGAATTTTACTCATTAGTGAATTTAAAATACTTACTCTAAGAACATGTGTAAATAATTCTTCAGTCTTTCTAATTTAATGAAGGGTAAACATGTAACTTCTTTATCTGACATATTTAGTAATTAAAAGAAATATTTCATTTTATTAAGAGGATGTTCCCATTCATAGATTCAAAAGCAGGTCTGTATTATTAGGATGCAGCTCTGTTTGCTGCCAACTATTTATTTATAACTAACAGTCCTACTTTGAATTGTTGTTAACATTAAACTACCCTGGGAGCCTGAGAAGTAAAATGGATTCTTAACTGTAGTACAGACTAGACTGAAATGCAGACAGGTTTTGTTACTATACTCTTTGACAGCATTACTCAATAGCAGTAATTGCCTGGAGCTGCACTTGAGAATCAATGGCACAGACCCCTTTGTGAGAGAGCAGCACCAAGAGAGTGATGCTATTATGAGAGATTTCCTTACTCTGCATCCTGGAATGTTTTCTGTCTTACTGCTGTAGAGATAGAACACAAATATTGATGAACTGTGTTTTAGTTAAATGGAAGATTCTACTCACTGTATTAACTTGCAACCCAATGTGCTGTCAAAGTATATATATATAATTCATAGTTTGGAAATTCTTGTGCTTACTGAAAATGTTTGTATTTTGTTCTATATATCTTACCTTTAGGGAATCCTTTGAGGCTGCCAAAACCTGCTGTTCAAGCACATGCAATAAAATCATTGTTTCACATCAATACCAACCCAGCAAGAAGTTTGCTCAAAGCAAATCTGCAATCAGGAAGGCCAATGATTCCAATGCAAATGTAAGATTTTAGTGTGAAAATTAAAAGCCACACAACTATCTTGTTAAAGTTAAATCCCCACATCATGGCATTGTTGAACATCCCTTTTTTAGCAAGCTGATTATTACAATCTAAGCATATCTAGGACATTTGAGGATAAGACTGTAGGGAGTTAAAAACCCAAGCATTTTTGCTTATATATATTACTTCAGGTAAGTATGTCCAGACTTTTTCTGCAACTTTGTCCCTGTAGAAGTGGTCAAGTACAGAATAATAGTACTGGATCTTACCCCTGAAATTGTTACACATACTGAAAGCATGTCAACACAGAGCCATACAAACCACTATCACAACCACAAGAAAGCCTCCTCAATATCACAAACATGCACAACACTGGGGCTGCTAACTTAGAAAGGTGTAAATATACCTCAGTTCAAATGATTACAAAAGAAATAAATAACAGATATTTCCAACTTGAATCCTGGAGCAGACTGACATGACTCAACTTCTACTTCTCAATATGTATTCAGGGTGAAAGTCATGCACAAAACTTTAAACATCACTCTCTATTCTATACCTACATATGCATTTGCCTTCACTATTAACAAGGCTGTATTTTATTATTACCAACAGATTTTAAGTTCTACTCTGGATCATGCCATACAGACAGCAAACAGTTTGAAGAAAGCTACAGAACGAATGGTACAAGCAGTTTCAGAAGATCTAGCTAAAGTTAAAAGAAAACAGCTTTAGTTGCCCAGTGTCAAAAGCTATATTGTTTTGCTGGTTGATACTGAAGTGTTAGTATCTCTGCAAATATAAAGTGATGAATACAAATATCAAAAACCAGCTAGCTAACTTTGTCAGCTGTTCTGTAACTATTAATACTAAACCAAGCCAGAGCATACAGGTATTCCACAAATTTACACTCAGTCTCAGAACTGTAAAACAAATTACTAATTCTACTGGAAGTCTTTAGTAGGTTGGCTAACCCCCATTACTGTGTGTGGGTACCTTTCTCTAAGTATTCATCTAAGGTAACTTAATAAAAATGGCATTAAACAAGGAAAGTTAACTTTCTGACCATGATTCCCCGCCACTCCCAAGCGTGAGAATAAACCTCAGTCATTACTGTATATAATTTCTTTCCACACTTTAACAGCAGCTGCTTAAGCACACCAAAATAGTTTCTGCACCTGAGACATCTACCTGCAAACATCACACTAACATACCAAGTCATAGTTAATATTTGTGAGTATTTTGGTTTTAGAGTGCCCTACATTGAGAGTTGCTTGTTTTTATGTTAACCTACTAGTTAACCTTAGAGCAAAATAAAGGGCAAAAACAAAACCACCTTTCTGCAAAACAAAAAATTAATACCTTATGGTTGGGAAAAATGTAAATAAAAAACCATTAGCCATCTATACTTTTTCATTAGGACATTTCTCTCAGATTCTACACACAACAAACTAACATTTCAAGGCACATAAATACAGCATCTCTTCAAAAGTTTAGTAATTTTAATTAAGTACTTTTTAAAGAGAAATCTAAACATTACCATTATTACAGAAATCATACAATTTAGATTATTCCCTTCAATGCAAATTTAAGTATTTCTTCCTTGGTATGTAACAGAACAGAAAAAAAAGAGTAAATTATCTTAAATACATCAGGTTTTGTCATTTGGTTTGCTTTTTGCTTTTCTTTTTTAAATTACCAAGCCATTTGAAAGATTCAACGGCTTCCCTTCTTTTCCTGTCCTTTTCCCCTGCCTCCACTTCCTCGAGAAGACATGCTTACAGTTTTGGAATTTCTGTATCACAGACAATTCAACTTCTAAAAGAGACAATGTAGACACAATCATAAGGAAGTTGTTAAGAAATTACCTTTTTTTAAAAGCTTCACTAATAATCCCTGTATATACTTAAATATAAAGTGTACTTCAGTGCACAGTTGACAGCATTTCTCCAAAATTATTTATTGTGATTAGAACTGCTTAATGCTTCTGTGATTAACTACCTTACCCAGCACCATCTAAAAAGCCTTCAGTTTTTTCACAATTATACATCTTTAAAGAATTTTCAGTGAGTTATTTTTACAGAAAATATTACACTTTAAGACACTGCATTTGTATGAAACACTTTTACCATAAACCTGTATTTACAAATTTTCTCTGGAAGCCCCTACCCAAGAGCCTATGCCCTTTTTAATTCAGTCATTTTTAGAAATAAATTCTATTGTAAAAAGGTTTCACAGTTCTCAAAGGCAATTCCAGTTTATACATAGTCACAATAACTTTTAGCATAATTTCTTAGGAACAAACAAGCCCTTTTGAAAAAGTACTTTCAGTGTAATACTAAATATAACCTAAGAAATGCATGTGTTTAGTTTTTCCTCTCTCTGCCTTCTACTCCCCAAAAAGCAGCAAATTTAAATTAAAATATGACTTTCCATTAGTGAGAACCATGTAGTATTGTAGTGCAGTATTTGGAAAAGTCAATTCCATTAGAGTATGTACATACTATTTGTCTTTTTAATGTATCATAAACATCACCGTATCTATTCATCCTTAATGGAGACCATATCCTTGGGTTTACTGAGGCTCTTCACTTCATCCAGTAGTTTTTTAGGTGTCAAAATATGAGTGGAACCTGACAAAAGAACACAAGTATTAACTGTATCGGTCAAATTCTGACTTTCAGACATTCCCTCTTTAAAACATCTGTTACATGCTGGTGGTTTTTTACTGTACCCGGAAAACTGACAACTACAACAATTCAAAGTGTACTCATATAATGCACCACCCTATAAATGTGTTACCATTAGGGAGGCAGCTTCCCTCTCCCACACACTCTCACATTCAGATCAGGACTCTTTCTTGGAAAACAAGTTCCAAGTCCTGCTCTGCCCTGTTTGAAACACAGGCACGAACCTGTGCCATTTGGCTGTGTGCAATTGTCCCAGCCTGCAAGACATCTGCCCATTCTGTGAAAGGGCAAGTGAATGACAGGTTTTATCCTAGAATCAAGGAACTACCTGGATTAAAGGTTATTACACACAGTAGTTTTCCACAGAAATATCGTTTACAGAAAACTGGCTTTTACTGACTAACACTTCTGTGAAAAATTTACAACAAATGCCAACTTTTGAGCAGCAAAGAAAATCCCAAATATTCTCCAGGAGTGCACAACTATCCCTCATTCTCAGAGTGATTATAACTTGTGCCATGAAGGGTCACCCTAGAGTTCTAAAGGCAATGCTTATGTGTTTAAGATTGCAGCTGTCTAGAACTTTTGGGTTTAATAGTGTCAATCTGAACGGGCTAGTATTCCTTGAGTTCTGGATGAGAAATACAGCAAAACTTTAATCTTTCAGTAAGCCACAGGGAAATTTGGCAACTTTCACCTTCCCACAAAAATCAGGATCACAAACAAAACTACAAGAGTCATCTCTAAACACAAGGGAAGATGGTGTTGTGGTTAGTACCAGATAGCACAGTGAAAGAGTGACCTACCTAAACACGGTTTTGTAAACAAGTCTCAGATGAAGAAACAGTCTGGTTAAACTACATTCTTGTTGTCCTGGTCTTTCCATTGCAACTCAAAACTAGAACCACCATTAAACCTACTTCAACCACCACCAATGAAACCAGAAAACAAAAAACAAACCAAACAAACCATCCACACACACAAACACACCTAAAACACCCCTGACTATTTTGAGGTAACACACTCTACATCTCAATCAAGGCCATCACTGTTTTAGGAAAGGATTTATTTAAAATCATGGTATATAAATTAAATCCTTTCTGAAACTCAAGACTGAATTTAATTGCCAGACAGATAATGCAATCAATTTAAAATGCTTTCAATGATGCTGTACCCAAATATCAGCTGCCCCTGCAGATGCATGCAGATCTCTGATAAGGTTCTGTACTTAGGATATACAATGCTACTTCCAAAAGCAATGAGAGTAGCAAGTGTCACTAAAGGTAAAGTACAGGCAGATGCAAAAGTCGTAAGGAAACTGTAATGCAAGGAAATAGAGGTATGTTTAAATCCTTTTTACTATACATCAACATATTTCTCTGACATAATTTATGATGATTGTTCTGTAGAGCATAACTAATTTTTTTATCCTTAATACCTTGTTGCAAAAAAACCTATAAACATCAAGCGGTCTAACCAAAATGAAAATAAGCTTCTAAGTGCACAGTTTGAAGAAATACACTGGCTGCAGTAGCAGTGTACTGAACCAACACAGGGAACGTAAGAAAAATGATCCTTGCATTTTTCCAGAACCACCTGTAGCACCCTTCTGCCAAGGCAAGCTTACCAACAACAACTTCACAGGACTTGTAGGCTTCCGAAACTTCGTAAGCGCTGCGCATCTCGGAATACGTGACTCCTCCAATCACGAAGATAATCAGTCTCGCACTGCTCCTCCGCTCCTCTCTGGAACTAGCCTTCGGTTTCTGGCGTGCACTGGAGAAGATTTCATAAGATGACATTTATACAGCTTTATGGATTCGCTTTTGGTTAAAATTATACACTTCACAAGCAATAACTATTTCTGTCATGCAGTTCATGGTTTGATTGTAATTTCAGCAGAATTATTTAGATAAATGGATAATTTATCAATTATCAAAAGGGAGATGCTCCAAATAAAGCTGTATACAGGTAAGAAGAATTATTAAAATAAGAACCAACTTCAGTATGTTTTAGATTAAATAAAAATATTGGCTTGACACTTTAACATTGCCTTGTATACATTATTTTACCATTTAGTAAGCACCTTACCATAACACTTTAGAATGCATATGACAAAAACATGAGAAAGGGGTAAATCATTTTTCCAGGAAATGAAACTATTTACCTTACTGCTCCTGAACCATTCCAGGTGGGGGGACACTGGGAACAATAAGGCCAGTCTTTTGAATCTAGTTTGTTTTCTATAGCATCCTGAAGGGCAGAGCAAAGACACACTTTAAACAGCCTTGTAGACCTAAAACACACCAAGTTTCAGCTTTCAGTAAGGATGTCTAACTGCAGTGTAATGCCAAGATATGCAGCTTAGAATAATCAACTGCAAGTAGCATCACGAACAACAGTACTATGTAACAAAATGCTGGACCACGTAATGCTAAAATTTATTGTAAGTCTTTTGTGTATCACAAGGAATTGGGAGTGCAGTTGCTTTTTCATAAACAAAATATTCATTTAACTGTTCAGATTTCACAAGCAGTTTTTCATCTGTAACATATGTTTTGAATAATAATGTATTGAATTTCTCTATAGCAGTGTAGCAGAGAAGTCAGGATCCACTGAAAAGACAAGTGAGCATGTGAAAGCCACTGAGAATCTATGAATGACAGCACTGGGTCATACAAAAGGTCCAGTGAACACACTATCCTGTCTGACATCAGTCACTAATCCATGCTTAGGAAGAGGTTTAAAAACAAAGGAACTACACTTCTGGCATGAAACATCTTCCAGGCTCTAGCACACCACAGTTTTGGCCTGAATTGCAGTTTGAAAACCCACTGGAGGAGAAAATACCAAAACAAAACAGATCTTTAAATTACACTAAGCACTGCCAATCACATGACAAGCTATTCTAAAAGACTTCTTGTTTTCACTTTCATTTGCTTCACCGTCAGAATGACCTCTAATAAGGAACATTACTAACACAGAGCAGTCTAATGTTCTGTATTGCAGACAGACTAAAAAATATCACTTTGATCATCAAATGTATTTAACTAAAGTAACTCAGAATAGTATGGATTAATTCACTCGAGTAAACTTCTGCACTGCACCCATGAATTAATTAGTTGGTCAAATTTACCTCCATAACATCTTTGATAACAGGTGTCCACCTAGAAAGTTGAAAGGTTTCTTCTGAAGAACGGTCCCTTCTTGGGTATTTATGCTGCTGAGTAGCAAACTGAAAAGATTTTCAAAACATGGTTATATTACATAGTGTATTTGGATTTTTGAAACTTATTGGCAGTCGGTAGTGGAAGGAGGGGACATCAGTAGGAAAATTTAAAGAAATAATGACAAAAACCCCAACAATTAACACCTACAGAATTCAGGATATGCTAGAAATACTAACTTCAAAGACAAGAAACTGAGTAAATTGGCACTTTCCAAAACCAATTAGGTCAAGTCACCATTTGATGACTGTAAGGGGAACATTATGGGCACTTTAAAAATTATTGATGTTAATTGTTTAAAGGATTTACCACTTAAACACATTATAAACCCAAGAATTCCTAGTTACCAAAACCAGCTTTCAAAATCAGACCTGGGTAATACTGCTAGAAGTTGCTGAAAGAGCTTTAAGACCAGTGCTTGAGTGGTAGGAAATTACAAAATAAATAAATACATTCTTACTGAAGAGATAACAGGAACATCAAGGTATTTCCAATTTCTTATCATATCACTATCACTTTCTATTTGCACATTCTGGATCAGCTTCTCCAAATTCTCCTGGGTAGTTCCTTCAATATATGGAAAATAGACAATTACCAAGAGACTTTGAGTAGGAGCAATTTTGCCTCACATTCTGGGTTGTTACTTAGATCAGGATTTTTGTTTGGTTTTTTGTTGATTAACATAGTATTATATTTTAGATAAATTTTTGTTTAATGGTCCGTTTTTGAGACCAAAACTCAATATTGCTACAGTTTGCTCAGACCAGCATTCTGCCCATTTCCTCCTCCTCTACTATAAATTCTTCCCCACTTAATTTGTGAGAACAAGAAAAACTATTGTAGACATTCAAGAAGAGGAATGATATTAAAAACACTGTATGAATCTGCACTTGACTTATATCTCTTAGCTCAATGTTATCTTTGCTACTAATTTGAGAGAAGCTACAGAGGATGGACAATATTTCTTTCAAACCTGCCCATCAACTTCGGTACAGAGACTTATGTTAACTAAAAGTACCTATCATAAAACTAGAATTCAAGTTAATAGCACTAAGGGAAAAAATAGGGCAAGTTATCATACCATTTGTGCTAAAGATATATAGGAGAATAGCTCTAATTTTGTCATAGATCTCATGACTTTTGTTGAGCAGAACTGGAAGGAGGACCCTCATGGAGTCTTTCACTTTTTGACCTTCTGCATCAGTTCCAAGAGCCAAGTCCTAAATTAATAAAAAATAAAAAAATCCCACATCATAGTTTTAGAGAGCAGTCATTAAAAAGCAATATTGTTTTGTGTGTTTTGAAATACGTTTTTTATGAAACCATAGGTTTCAGAAAACAAGCTGCATCAATTTCAACTCAGTCTGACATTTATTTCAACAGTTGCAGCACTATAATAACACTACGTAACACTCCTAAACATTTTAAACTGTTTGATACCTAGAATTCTTAGAAGTGTAAATTACAGTTTTTAACTTGAGATTGGTAGTACAATGTAATTCCTCACCCTAACAGATGCTTTTCCCAGACATTTTAAAAAGGCTTCCTCCTGCAGAACATCCTACAACAATTTCATAGGAGTTTTGGACAAAGAAAACACATGATCCTTATACAAATCAGACAGATTTGAAGACAAAAAAAAACCCCAAACTCTAAGAATGCCTCCTTTATTGGCAGATTGAAAGCCTTGTACATCTCAGTTTTAATACTAGTATCTCAAAAACTGATCACAAAAAATAGGCAATAGTACTTTTGACAGTTAATAGAAGCTTCTATTCTTGCAAACAAAAAAGTTTTATTTGCAGTAAGTTGCTGTTTGGTTTGTGGCTTTTTTAAACATACCTGTTCAGTTTTACAGAGCCTTTCTACGTTAGATTTGAACTTGCTCATGCAATCTTCTGCTATGTTAAGATGAACAACTTGCTGTAAGACAGAAAGAAACAAACAAAAAAGCCTCAAGAAAAACCACAAGCTGCCACAACCTTACTTTGACTGCTATGTTAAAAAAAGATACTTTACTGGTTACAAGAGGCAATTCTTCAACTATCCTTTCGTACCATCATGCATTTTCTGTGTTTTACCCTTCAGTTAGAGACTGATCCCCATAATACCTTTCAAAAGATTAAAAAGTTACACTATATTCAATCCTCAAAGCACACAAATAATTTGATTTTTTTTAACATAGTAAAATAAAACATCTGGAAACAAGTTTTCTTCTCCAAATTTTACAGTAGGTGAACATATTAATTTGGAGAATTGCTATGTAGCACACTCAACAGGAAAATGACAGAATAAAGCTAGAGTTCAATAACACAGAAAGTTAAAGTGCACAGAATTATTTATCTTGACATTGTAATTACAAAAGACCCCTTACCCTACTAATTTCCTTGCGATACTGTGGCATCTTTTTCATTAACTGGGACAGAGCAGAGAGTGATAACTGTGAAGAAAGGATATAAGTTGAAAATTTGTCCCCCTCAATATTTGACATGCTTATCTCCTCCTTGTTGCAGCCTTGCTTCCCCCACAGCCCCTAAAAATTCCAGTTGAGAAAAGCCTCAATTTCTGTAATAGGTCAAGGAATTAAACAGATCTGATCACCTGAAAACAACTGAATTGGCAGGAAAAACAGCAATACTTTAACTTAAACAACTTACTTTTCCTTCTGCTTCTTTTTTTTTGGATGAAATCTCTTTCAAAAGTTTTGGTATTTCCCTGAAAAAAAATAAAAAAAATATTAAATGCAACAGCATTTAACTTCTTAAATCTTTTCTGACAATCTTAAAAGATTTAAAACTTCGGAATGAAAGTAAAAGCTTCAAGAATGGGTCTCCTTCAGAGAAGACACTAAAAAATGGAAGTTAAACATTCTATTTATGATATCTGCATAATGTCACTTGATGCAACAGCTTACTATTACTTTACGCAAAAAATCCTTTCAGATTCAAAAGATCTGAAAACACTTCCCAGGAAGTTACTCTATTTCCTTTCTCCTCAAGGACTGCAAGTAACATTAACATAGTTGTATACCGTGGTAAATGTATTTTTGAAGCACAATTTCCTCCTGGCATCCATTACTTAACTGAATGCAGTCTACATTGCAAACAATCTTCACTCCTACTTATATTCCTACCAAAGAGCTCAAAGAAACTAACTAGTTGGGTTTGTTATTTATTCACATACTCTATCACATCTGCAATATGCTTGTGCCGCATCTTCACCCAGAGGTCATCATCTTCCTCCAAAATTGCCTCCTTTTCCTTCCCAGCAGATCCTTCTGTTTTGTATCTTCCAAAAGAAAATTCAGACAGTAAATTTGGATTTCATCTTTCCCCCAGTTCTCATCCCTTATTACCGTATTATTTGTTACAGTTTAATCAACATGAATAACAATAGCAGTAACATACAAAGATTTTAATTTACAAGCCAAGCTATTGCCTGACAAAATATAATTAACAGAAGGATTTTACAGATTACATCTTTGAACGCAGAAGAAGCAGATGATTTTTAGAATGATTCTTTGGGGCAATAGCTTCTGGACACTCTTTTAAACCAAGAATAACTAGAGACTTAATCACACATTCACAGGCACCTCCATTTTTCTTCAGCTTTCCATGTCAACTTCCCTTTGGTTTCAAATGCAAACTGCACCAACAACACACTGCAATTGCAAAGTGCAAATTTCCATGTGTACTATAAGACATTTTATAACTGAAGGAAAATGAAGTCCCACTCACCAACAAAACAGACTTAACAGGACAAATTACTTCACATATAAATGCAACATGCTTCACAGCATTACAGAGCAGCTACTACTTGACTATAAACAAAGCTAGCAGGACAGCAACCGCATTACACAATATTTTCAAATTTACAGCAACTCACACGGTGTATATTGCCAGAAAGCAGAATGAAAAAGAATTACAAGATTAATTGTGAAAGTCAGATCATGACTACCTATAAAACATACTCTGCTACATCTTCATACTTGGCAAGCTTGAGATTCATAGAACTCTACACTTTCTAGTAAAACAGTCACTCAGTGCTTCCAACAATAGATAAGCATTCCCGTTTGCTTGACTGAACAATGACTCCATCAGCTCTCATTTGCTGTAGTGGGTCATCAGAAGACAAAGTCCTACCAAAATCCTTGTCAGAACAATCTGACAGCAAAGTACATAACTTATGCAAATCATTGTTACACTTCTCCAAATAGTGCTTATGAACTGAACACGACTTAAATGTGCACTTAGAATAGAAACACATGAATTTTAACAAATACACAGATTAAATTACTGAAGCTATAAAAGCGAGCATTCCTGAGAAATAACCAAGCATTTTCTCAGTACTCAATTAGTGGTCTTGTTTGTCTTGTTATCTCAACAAGGTTGAGAACATGAAAGAAAATCTAGAGAATCTCAGTGTGCACTATGAACGTTTTGCTTCAAGACTACTACTACAAAGTTCTTGTTTTTTTAAAAAAATGCAATTTGTTAGACTCAAAATTTAACAAAAATGCCAGTTAGATCCTACCTAATCTCAACTAGGTGAGGAAGTTAACAAAACGATGACGTTACAAATCCAAGAGGAAAGGCTAATAAGTGAAGCAACCATAAGCAACTAATACTGCCATGGTGCAATTTTGCTAAGAAATTCCCAATATTTTATAATCAAGAATAAAGCCTTCAGATGTTTTTTTTCAAAAGTACTTGCTTGTAAGTATCGTTTTCAATTGGTAGCAGATCATATGCCATGGCCTGGAAGGTGAGCTCATGAAGTACAGTTGATACTGGGTCAAAGCCACGATCAATTATTATTAGTTGGGAGTGAGTTTTAGCCTAAAAAGCCATCAAACAAACATGAAGTTAAGACATACAGTACAAAGTTAATGCATGTTAAATCCATTTACATTAAAATACAGCACTGCAGATATGTTTAGAAAAATAACTGAAAAAAACTCAAGTATGGTCCAAGTGTTTATCAACATGAATAGAAACAAACATTTCAATTGCATACAATGGGTTTAAATACTAATTTTAAGGCAATGCTTTCAGCAACCTGAAATTTTGTTCATCTAATGAACAAAAAAAGTAAAGGGGGGGGGGGGAAAAAGGCCATCCACTGACTTTTCACATGTAACTGCACTGTTTGTATTTCAGATCAGATTGTCTATACTGTGCTGCAATACAGAAAAGAAATCTCCAAATGTTCAACTCAAAGTTTCATTCTGAGATTTAGTAAAGTGGCAGTAGCAGCAGGTACATTTATTTCTGTAGCAGAGTGCAAAGGCACCAAGTCAGAATGGTTAACCCCATAATTTTGAGTTTAAGCAGCTGCCCTAATCAGCCCTGACCTGTAGGATAAATCAAAATTGTTATTTACATGAACAGCTGTATCTTTGTGTATCTTTGCTCCCTGCAGGGGAGCCATTTTAATTCTGCAGTGAAGTCCCTTCTACACATGGCCTTATGAAAGGTGATATTAAACCAAAAATTTATTCACTTCATGTTTGCATCATTCCCTATATTATCACAAGGCTGATTTCTCAAGTAAAATCAGTTTGATCACACAAACTGTATTAGCTTACATACAGACTTAGTCTATCAGTTACTACCTCTAAGTTGCTTTCACACACACAAAAAATCAACTAGTTGCCTTCATAAATGAAATCTGGGTTTGTAGAATCTACTGTCAAAGCAGATTCCAAAGATGGTTCTTTTCCCTAAGACTTATAAAAAAAGAAGCAAACGTTTTAGTTCACTTTC
The DNA here is from genome assembly GCA_013396755.1 of Sclerurus mexicanus. NCBI lineage: Eukaryota > Metazoa > Chordata > Aves > Passeriformes > Furnariidae > Sclerurus > Sclerurus mexicanus. Next base: position 1,408,349 of record VWZF01006575.1, read on the forward strand.
TACCTTTATTTGGCTGTTCTCATCTGTTCTGTAGTAGTTTTCAAGATTTTTTTCAACAAGCTGTGCAAGTTTGCTGGCTCTCTCAGATGGTCCACTGGGAAAAAAAGGAAGCATGCAAAAATAACTTAAATTTCTTCGCCAGTACACTAAGGTGCTACCTTTTAAACAGAAAGAACTCTCTAGATTGATCCTCTGGTTTCTCGAGCAGTTTCTGAACTCCATTCTAAGTATTCCCATTGTATTTTCACTTTTACATTACAATTCCACTCTTTGAATACTTCAGGTATTTCACACAGTAGAAACAGCTTCAGCCAAAAGACTGACATTAGCTGGCATATGGCCCAGCACCTAAAAGTCTCACTCAGAGGCAGGAAAAAAGAAGGAAAAAAGAGAAAGAAAAGAAAAAAACCAGTCAAGCAGTTATTTCTTTGTTACCTTTGCAGAGAATAAGGCACCACTTCACATTACACCACAGAATCCAGTTCTTGAGCACAATTTCAGATGCCTACTTTGACTTCTAAGATGCTAATCCCTTTCAAAGCTCAAAAGAGGCATTCTTCTCAATATCTCTACTACAATCCTGCTCCTATCTACCATGGCAATTTATGAATTCCTTGATGCCAAGCGGAGCTGCAAATCTACGAACAGCAGCAGTTCTGTTATGGGATTATGCATCTTGTACACAAGAATGCAGCATATCAGTGTCATCCTACTGTTCAAACATGAAACAAGCCATTTAGAACAAAACAGGGTATAGCAAGTACTGTTCTACAAAGGTACACAGAGAAACAATTCACTGCTCTACCTACACTTCACAAATTCCTATCATTCCATATTTCAGAGTTGTGCATTAAAAAAAAAAACAAACCACCAAACTATGCTGCAGTCTCCAGCTATGACCAAACAATGTGGTAAGCACTAGAAGTGAATGCAATTACACTATAAAACACTAATTTTGCCCCACCTTTTATATCGTACTCCTGGATTCTCATCTAGTGTGGCACATAAGGTAACAATTTGCTCAGCCATTACTTGCAGTACAGCATCTTTATCCTTTGTCTTTTCCAGAGTTGGGCTGTAACAGCGGTAGAATGCATCTGGGACGTTGAGAGTAAATACCTGTGTAAAGCACAAACAACAACAACAAAAAAAAGGCCTAAATAGCACATTTCTAAAATATCTGGTAAAAAAATAGCTAACAATTTAAACTATACGGTGTAAGAAAATAATACATAACACACATAAAATAAAACAAACTCACAATTCATTCCTCTTTCCCTGCCCTGCTGAGCTCACCTGCTTCTTGTTCTCACACTCTTTCTCCTTATTAGTCTCCTCTCCTATGTAAATTACTATATTTTTCTAATTGCTTACTGCCTGTTCAGATGGAAGGAAGAGAGAAAACCAGAAGACCTAAATAATCCTCAGTGACTTGCAAAGAGCCACATAATGCAGTATCAGTACAGTCATAGAAGGTATCAAGGTTAGAATAAAATTTTACGTATTGTATCTGCTTATTATATGAAGACTTTACCTTCAATAGCTGAAATTCCTTAAATGCATTAAACCTTTATAAAAGAAGCTTAGTACTACAGAGAAAAGCGTTTTCAACAGTTTCATAAATGGAATGCACACATGGAATCAATCCCATTGCCAGTAAATAGAATTTCCCCAGCTTCAGATGGGCTCTGTAAGTACAGAGCCAAAGAAGAACGTCCATCCAGATAAAGATGTTTGCTTCATTCAAGTACACAATCACCGGGACTTTGCCCAGAGCTCAGTTTGATTATTTACTCAGCACCCCAGAAAGCAGACGAACCAGTTAACACTGCTTCTTTGCTAAAGATTCAACATGTTCTCACAACCCAAAATACTGAGAATACAAAACTACATCAAAACCAATACGAGTAGGCCTTATTTGGTAGAGAAAGCTACAAAACTTTTTCTGAAGAGCAGCTTTGGAAGAGCTCCCAAAAAGAGTTTGAAACAAAACTTGGGAACATCAGCCTCACTGGAAAGCAAACAAAGAAGCCACCACACCTATTATTCCCTGTTGGCTTCTCAACATAAATAATAAAAAAACCTTTATTATAAAAGGAGTGTGTCTTTCAACTAAGAAACTGCATCACAATGAGACATGGCCAGCATCAACCTCTCCTATATTCACCAGCCACTTGGTACACTAAGAGCTGTGACCCTTGATATAGTCACAAAGTTTGATATGGGAAACATTCATGGTTAGTGCTACAACTCTCAGTATTGGACAGGGTTTGGAGACTTCACTGTATTAGTGAGTATCAGTGTGCATTTCAGCCTTCTGTGTCTGATGAGGAGCACCAGCAACAAATTATTTCTCAACACAACGTCCACTCTGTGGCTGCACATGGAAACCACTCATTGCCTTCCACTGATGGACTCAGATTTTTAATTGAGAAAACAGGGATTTCCATGTTCTCCTCTCACTGAAAAGTCTGTCAGGTTGTGGTAGTTCCTCTTTCCTTTTATGTGAGGCTTTCCTTTTGTTCCACTCTCCTTCAGTTCTCTTAATCCATTTGCTCTTCTTTCCTGATTTTCACCAAGTAGTTAGTCTGCTCCTATTTCTACGCACCAACCTATGTCAAAGTAACACCTCAGCACAAGCAGTAACAAACTTTACTGCTTACTGAAGGCAAACCAGAATACTTGCCTTCCCTTAGGGAACAGATTCCTTCTTTAAACTCCCTACTGCAACTGACACTAAGTCTCACAAACAGATCAAGTGCAAACAGTAAATGTTTTAGTAGGAGGGCATTTGTTTTATCTGAAAAGCACAAACACTGGAAATGTACCAAAATGGCAAAACATTTCACATACAGTTTGTCAGTTAAGAGCTACATTCTATTTCTTTATTTCCTAGAAGGTCAGCAACACTTGAAAATAACCAAAAATCCTCCAGACTAATTTTTGCTGTAAAGACCAAGAATTAAACTTACCTGAGACTCATAGGGGAAGAAGGAAATATTGATCTCCTTGCATCTCTTTATTGATTTTGCACATGAAGACTTAATTTTATTAAAGAGGCTGTCAGGACAAACTAGGGAAAAGAAAAGACTCTAAGTATAAATAATTTGTGCATATTCCAGCTGTCAGCTCACTTATAAACTTACAGGATTGAGAATTGATTCTTAATTTAGAATTGTCTATTAACTGTAAAATACAAAAAAAAGTTGCCAATTCTTCCTAAAGTGAGAAAGAACATATAACCAATATTTTGTGTTCAAAAAGCACCACCTTTCAATTTTTACTAGCTTTGTGCAAGTGAAGTAGTACAATACTCATTAGCAATCTGCAGCTATAAAGGATATTGATTTTATCAAAGCAAAAGATTCTGCTATTTTTTCTCATATAGGAGAGAAAAAAAACATTTCCCAAGCTACAAAAAAGGTCAAATGGAGAAATAATGTGTACGTATGTAACAGCAAAACACAGAAATATGGATTTTAATTATGGATCTCAAATGCGTTGCACTGCACTTCCAGGCTACATTGGATCCCAGTGTAGAAACAGAATTTAAGGAATACATGGATGACACAAATACTACACAGACTTGGAAGGGACAGAGCTACTTCTCTAACTCAGGAGCTGTTCATCTCAACAGGAAAAGTTCTGGCAAGTATTCAAACTGAAAGCTTCCCACTTGCAACCAATGAACATACAGCAAGATAGCAGTAATTTTCCAGAACAGTAATTGATGCTTCGGCATAAAATGAAACAAGAGTTTTGGATAGTAATTTGGGAACTGCTTTGAGAACGTACAGTAGCAGATATGCACCATCCACAGACACCCACAAAGACAGCCACAACTCAGTCTCTGCCTTCAGCAGCACGTCTGGGTTTTTTGTTTTCCCTTCATTACAGCCATTTTAGTCACACTGACTGACTGCAGGGAACACGCAGTCACATTGACCCCAGTTGCACTACTTGTCTCTGCTGTGCAATGCATATTGTGCATGCAAGGGCTAAGCAGGCCCCTCCCTCCAGGTGAAGGGAAAAAGCTGGCTCACAAGTCTGAAGGAAGTACCTGAAATAACCAATTACTAACATTGTTCTTGCAGAAAGTTCTCATGCATTTATATTTTCAGTACTATTTTGTTTATGTAGAGATACATAGTTTTACTTGAATTGTCTTTCTCCACACTCCCCAACACAGGAGGAGACTGGAACACTTGAAAATAAAACTACATGACCTAAATTAAAAGCTGAGGAGTGGAACGATCAAGAATGCAATTATGGAAGAAATTACTATTGCCACACAGCATGGTGACCACAAGCTGGCAACCCAAATATCTGGGCAATGAATTGAGTTTCAAATCGTCTTGGAAGAAACAGGACCCAAACTTTCCAGGTACTTAAGCACAGGAAAAAATTGAGAAGTTTACTTATTTACCTATATAAAGTTATCAAACTACAAGACAAAAGCTTACTTACAGTCAGTGAAATACACGTATGCTGCTTTGTATCTGCTGCATGATTTAGTGATGAAGTCATCAATAAGTCCATCCACAGACTTACCGGGGTAGGAAAAATACAGAGAAAAAAAACATTATCACAGTGTTTTGCCTTTCTTCACATACCAGACAACACTTCTCCCTTCTCTCCTCCTGCCCTATTACCAAGTCCCACTTAGCAATACTGCAGTTCAACACACAGAAAACCCTTAAGCTTAAGATTTCTAATTCCACACCAAGAATAACAACTACAGACGGTCAATAATGCACCAAGATGACTTTAGCAAGCACCCAAATCAGGGTACTCGCATAATTTTCCACCTATAACAGTGCAGAGATTTATTCTCTCAATAACTTTTAGGAAGTAATAGAAATCTCTTATCAGAACCATTACTTGGAATTCTACTTTTCAATTTATGGCATCATTATGTGATACAATGTCTCTTTCAGTGAGGTTACAATAGCTAAGCAATGAAACAGTGCCCCTATTGATCACAAGGTACATGTTTGCAATGTACTCTGGTAGCACAGCATTGTCTTTTTGTTATGGGAAATAAAACATCACACAGAGGAGTATTACAGAAAATATAAAAGTGTGCTGAGGTGTACACAGTAAATAAACATTTTAAAATAAGACTTTTTTCAGTCTGAAAGATCTTACAACACTTTCTTTAAAATACTAACCTTTTTGGTGGGAGTTATTAAATATATTGCTTTCATGTGTGGGACAGGCTCACGGTTTTTATATACATTCTCCACCACTATAAAGTAAAAAACATTACAGTTTTAAAATTAAGAGCACTATGCATCTTTAAGGAAAGGACTGCACATATTTTAGTACAGAGTTTATAAAAATAAAGCATTAGCTATCAAGTTAGCCACAGTATTAGAGGCACGGATATACCTTCTGCCAAGAGGGCCTTGATTTTTACTTTGTTATTTTAAATACATCACGTTCCCACAAGACTTCAGCTCTCAGCCTAGTGACAATTGAAGTTGTAGGACTAAATTTTTCCTGGGTATTCTACACAATCAGAGTTTTGCCCTCACAAAGAAAGATATGGCAAGGCAAACATACTCCAACTATGGGGCCCAGTGCAAACTGTCTTGCAAGAGAACAGCCTTGGCAAGATGGTTCTTATTACAGCACACTGAAGGAGAGCGGAGAGCAAAACTCTGCAGGGCATCATTTTGGACTACAGCCTCTTTTGTCCTTTGTTGGCCTGTTTCCTGGGTACTTACTCTGTTTCAATATAATTGCAGGCACAAATTAGGTATTTTCAGCAAATCAGCTTCACTCAACTCTTTTTTTTTTTGTGTTTAATAAAGTCATTACTATATAGTGTTTCAGTACACTAGCTTGAGAATGCAGAGAGATTTTCGTGGCTCTGAAATTTTGTGGGGGAGGAACAAGGAATATAAGTAATGTCAGACATCTGGATGTTGAAAGACAGGTTCTTTTCAGCAGTGTACTCACTAAAAATAAAAGGTTTCTTCTTGATGAAGAGGATATATACTCACTGAAAGTTTCCCACAAAGGATAAGTAGTACTTCTTTATGATTTAAAACATGCTCCAAAAAGTGAAATTTATACAGTTTTGTTATTTTACTTCCAGAATAATCATGTTATACTGAATAACTGGAATAAGAAAACTCTTGCTACTTGTGGGAAAAATAACCAAGACTAAACAAGGCCCTCTTACAAATGCAGTTCTAAAAATCTAGACCTAGAACTAATTAAAAACTAGATCATTTACATGTTGTGTATTTATTTCAATTTCAAAACCAGGCATCAGCAAAAAAACACTCCCCTCTCCCAAAACAAAAACCACACAAAAAAACCCCATGAAACACAAACCCAAAAGCCACCACAATCAACCAAACAAAAAAAGCTTAAAAGCACAAAACACTGAACAACAAACAAAGCCTTACAGCAGTCTTTAGGGAAAAAAAAAAATTTAAAAAGAGATTTGAACTTCTAGGCAAACATTTGTTTTTTCATTAAAAAAAAAAATCATAGTTGGATAATTACTGTACAAGCCAGAAAGTCTACTAGTCTAATATCCCCTAGCTATTTGTCTTCAGCAATTAAATAAAGACATCTTTTGAAGGGTACTATCAATTTTAGTCTCCCTTTTTCTTACCACGATATTGCCATCTGTACATTAATAAGAATTACACTTACCTGTGATACCCTCTGCCAGTAGATCAGTCATTTTGCAGCACAGTGACAGTAATTTAGTAGTGTAATCATCTAAAAGCATTACCTAAACATTTAAAAAAAAAACCCACGTAAGTATTTAGATAAGTTAAAACAGCTACAGTAAACCCATGTTATTGCCTTAAGTTACCATGGAAATTTGAAGCTGAAAGCTATTTTGTTACTCTATATCTTTTCATGACCTGCATATAGCAACCTTGCAGGAGGAAACTGATCTCAAATAGCATCAGAAGGCAGCTCCCTACACGCAGGATATCCAAAGATGAGCTCCATCTTAAATAAGTAGCTTGTCCCCCCTACTCATACTAGAAAATACTTTGAAACTCTCACTTGGACATACGCCTTTTGAATTCTTGCTAATCTACCCTATGGCCTGCTGAAATATATCTGTACTTATTCTAAAACTGTTTTATAGCTTAAGGAGCTCTAACAGGTGAATCCACATGTCCTGGAGTGCAGTATAGTTCATGAATTTAGTAAAGTACAAGTCTTTCAAAAGAAAGTGAAGATAAACAAAAACAGTTTCTAATTTTTTTTTCAAAACTAAAAAACAAAAGACCAAAAACCAAAACTAACCATTTGTTCTCCCTATACTAGTCTTTAGATTTCTCAATATATATTATATAGACATCAGTGTTACCAAAACTCAAATCCATTACGAGGATAGAAACAATCTTAAGTGAAAATACGAGCCATTAAGTTTATTTATTTATCCTCTACTTGGTGATACAGGTTTCTTGTTCAAGTGATGACAACATTCTTAAAAAAATTATAACAAACTGTACCTTCCATTCTTCCTCTTTCTTGAAGTCGTCAAATACTGCTGATTTTAGCTCTGTAAGAAGAAACAGTTAATCAGTTAGAGAAATCAAAATGTTACTAAAAAAGAAAACCCAGTTAGATTCATATGTTTAGAGGCCTAAACAGAAAATTAGAAACAAAACCATACTGATAAATACCTCCACAGAATTCTTGACCACAAACTGTCCATTCCTGTTTCTAGGTGTGTACACAAGGTGTAATAACAAATCTTTAGCCTTGTGAAAATTTTATTAACCTCTATATTTTCCAAAAACATTCTTACCAATTCATTAGCCCTTAGTATTACATAGAGTTCTTTTTAATAAACTGAGTGCCCAACGACCTTGTCCAAAATCTCAAACATATTTTTTCTACAATACTTTATTTTGATTGCCTATAAAATAAACCAGAACATACAAATGCTCAATTCAGTTGTCTTGAACCTCATTTCTGTAATTAAAAAAACAGAAGTCAATTTTCTCCCATGACAAAAAGAAACTGTATTCCAAGCTATAGGTCCTAGACACAATGTACTTGCTCATGCAACATTCCAACTATTTGTTTTGCCCTCAGCCTGCAGCTCATTCACCCAAATAACTGACCTACACTGGTTTACAGGCTCTCAAAATCATCTCACTGGTCTCCAGCAAGGATTTTGAACACATCAAAAAACACCATAAACCCAGGAATGATTAGTGCTCCATTTTTATCCAAGCTTTGATTTTCTTCTCACAAATTTCATACCAACCACTCATCCTATCTTTTCTGTCTTCTTTGAATATATTCAACTAGTTTAGAAAGGTATTTTTCATCTACCTTTACTTCCTGATCTAGATAAGAACTGTACACAACCCTGATGGAACAGCAGACGAAAAAATAAACAAACAAAAAAAGGAAACCACACCTTGGCAAAGTTAGGAACCCCTTTATAACACACTTCCTGAAGAAAGGACTGTAAGCAAGAGTTACAAAAAATAAAGTTGCAGAAGTGCTGAATTATTTAGAAAAATTAATACAGCTATCTATGACTAGGGAAGAACCTATTACACAAGTCTAGAACAGAATTCCTTGTGGAAAGAACTTAATTTACAGACAGACATGGAGAGTTGCTGTACATAGTTAATGCCATGATTTTGTCCACAGGAACTACAGCCTCCTAAAGACAGGTGGCTTCCCGTGTCCCCATAACTGTGAACTTAAGTGGCAACCAACTTGGGTGAATTAACTTTCCCACACACTTCTGCTTCAATTCAGTCTAAAACTGCACCTAACAGAAAAGGCCATCACAATGGCAAAGGTTTTTAACAGCACCATGACAAAGAACGGGTACAACTCTCTTTGTACACACACCACAGGTACAACTTCTGTGCCTATTCACAGAGCAGGAAAAAGATACACATCGACACAAACGGCTACAGAAAGCACTAGCACCATTGATGCTATTTTCAGACAAATCAACCTTAAAAAAAACCTACATGTTCGCTGACCCACTAAGAAGCGGCAGTTTATGGCTTTCAATTACCCATAAACAAAGTGCCCGACAGTGTCTAAAACTCAGTTTATCAATTTTCATTGTTGTTGCAATGGAAAGACAAGAGTAACTAATTCTCTAACAAAGCATTCTTTTCATAAGATGCCTCTTAACTAAGCTTGCAATGTACATGTTTTGATATTCACACTGCTTCACCATCACTGTAATCTTCGTTCTTCAGGGTCTTGTCCGCACTAGCAACTCCCATTTTCAAAAGTCCTTAAAGGCCCTGATAACACGGTAATGCTTTGATCACATTCCTTCCTTTTGATGTCCAAGTCTTCTACAAAACATCTCAGGACAAAACAGTGGCTTTCCAGTCAAAAGCACAAATAACAGAGCGAGACAGGACAAGCAAAGCAGCAAAAGTAAGGATTTCTAAAGGCCAGGTTTTAAATAAAAGTATTTCATTCACACAAGCAGGGTACAGGTGCCAGCAACTGGAGAATGAACACCATAGGGACAGTCTTTCTCCCCTTTTTCTATACCCTTCCAGAGACACAAGCAAGCAGATCAGAGCTTTCAGGTGGAAGCAGAGGAGGAAAACGCAGAGAAGAGGGCAGCAGGACCTTCCCCTTCCCGTGACAGCCACCAGGCTGGCTGAGCAGCTCGGGGCGTCACAGCCTCAGCACAATTAATGCCGGGGTGAGGCGGCTGCTAATGCCTTTCCCCAAAGGTCTCGCACTACCTGAAACACCACGAGCCCTCCCACTGCAGCAAGGAAGGGAGCAGCTGCAACTTCATTTTCTCTAACAAACACCAGTAGAACCTGCTCCTAAACATGGAGATAAAAATCTGCAGTTCATTTGTAAGACTAGCTGGGAACACCTTCAGCGTTTTCCACTGCAAACGCCGCGAAGCCCCACACAAGGCGGGCAGTGCCGCTCCGTGACACACACACACACACACACACACACACACAGAGCCCCTCCCGAGACGGAGCGCTCTCCCCCAGTGCCGGTTCGGATGCACCAGACAAGTGCTTGGGCAGCTGGCTTCGGTTTCAGCTCTCCCGGAGCCGGTCCGGCGGGATAGAGCCTGCGGAGCTCGCCCTTATGCCGCAACAAGGCAGAGTCTCTGTGCAGGCGCTGTCACTGCGGGCAGCCGCCTCCTCCTCACCCCGGGACGAGTCACCAGGTGTGGCAGGCGGGGAGAAGCCACCACCCACCCACAGCCTCGGCCGCACACCCG
>VWZF01006575.1:1419395-1444473 GCA_013396755.1 Sclerurus mexicanus
CGGGCGGTCAGACCCGGGCTCCCTCAGGGAAACAGCCCCGGTCCCCTCGGGCAGTCATGTAAAACCCCCGGGAAAGCACAGAGCGGTACCGTTCCTTGTCGCTGTCAGAGGTTTCGTTCGAAGACATAAAGTCGTGTTGTCAAAGGGGAACCAGCAGCTGGTACAGATACGAAGCAATGAGAGGAAAAATTCTCTTTCCGCAACGCCAGGTGTGAGGGAAGAGCGGTTCCCAGGCGGTATGGAATGGTACGGTATGGTATGGCATGGTATGGTAGGGCATGGCATGGCATGTCATGGCAGTGTTCGCTCGGAGGGGAGCACCACGAGGGCATCATTCCCGACAAAAATTAAAAAAAAAAAAAAAGGTCCTTGTAAGTGGACAGAAACGCAGTAGGCAACGTGCTGAAGAGGCAGTCTCAAATTTACATTTTATGAATCTTGTATAAGCCGTACATGGTGTGAGAGAAGGGGGGAAAGCCCCAGTAGCCATCAGAACCCGTTCGGTTCCAGCAGGGAGGAGCGCCCGGCACAGCCCAGCCTTGCCCTGCACAGCCCTGCCATGCCCTGCCCCGGACTGCGGGCCTGCAGGGACAGCTCTGCAGGGACACAGCTCTGCAGGGACAGCACTGCAGGGACACAGCACTGCAGGGACACAGCTCTGCAGGGACAGCTCTGCAGGGACACAGCTCTGCAGGGACACAGCACTGCAGGGACACAGCTCTGCCCACTGCAGGGATCGGCCCCAGCTCACCCCGTGGGAAGGCTGCAGCAAAGCTCTGGCGAGATGTGCGGAGCAAAAAGTCAATCATTAGTGTTTATTGGACTGCTTCTCAACTGCCTAGAAATGGTGAGTGCAACTCATTGACTTTAGAGCTATTTCCAACGTTGATATTGCATACTTTGTGAAAGTAAACTGAAAGTTAGGGTGGAGACTACCAGACACCTGCTTCCACATTGGTATTTAGTTACTATTACACTTTTGCACTGTTTACAAGTGACTGAAAAATAAATTATATACTAGGATCCAAGGCCTTTCAAAGTGTGTCAACAGCTGAAAACGGGATCAATAGGCCGATTCAGAGGGAAAATGACAATGAAGAAGCAGTACGATCTGCACACCTGTACCAAATATCATTGGTTGCATATTTAAAGAATCTGAGCCTACGTATCAGTAAAATGTGTTAAAAAATATAGTACTATAAGTTGTTGTTACTAACGTTTCTAGGTTTTTAGTTTTCAAAAAAAAAATTTCATATTGTATTTCTAATTTTTTTACGTCTTCCTTTTCAGATCTTTTCAGCTAACACAGGTAAATCTTCACAATGGTATTTTGGTTTTGCCTTTCTGTTTTTTAATGAGTCTGAAGAAAATACTTGTGATTTTTAATAAAATATTCTGTAAATTCTAACAGCTTTATAAAAAAAAGTTGTTTTCAAGTTTGATTCAGCTTTTAAAAATTATATTGAGATCTTTATAAATTTTAAATTTCATTTTTAGGAGTGCCAATTCTGATGGAAACTCACACAAGTATTCAGATTTATGGCACTGGCGTGAATCAGGGAGAACATTCAGATGAACAAATTCTGCTGTCCATTACCTACATACCTGTGCCACAAATGGAATTAAAGCTGTCCCTTATTTGCACCAAATTAATTGTTATATATTTTAATAATAAAAATAATTTCAAAAGGCACCAAAAGAAAACTCCACCACACTCCCTCAAAACAAAACAAAAACCCATGCCAGAAGCACACTCTCCCGTGCACAAATATTTTCAATGCATTTTATGCTTTCTTTAGTCTCATATTTTCTGCCTACAGCTCCTATTGCCTTAAATGTTAATATTGACTAGTTTAAAAGAAGAGGAATGCAAGATTACAAGAAATACTTTCAGCATTCATGCAGTCTCTGGTGATAATACATTCCTGCATATCCTGCACTCTCAAAAGCCTTAAATGCTTAATCATTGCAGACATGTTGCAGTATCTGGACACTTACTGTAACATATTCTTTTTGTGATTAGCAAAGCAAGTGTTTGATCCTATTTATGTATGGAATAGTGTTGACAGTGTTTGTATATTCACCTCTGGATTATACCTGCTACTTTTGAAAACAATTAGACTGCAGCATAGGGGGGTTTTAAGAAAAATAGCCATCATCACAGCATGATATTATGAGTGAGCAACAGTTATTACAGTAATAATGGATTACAAAAGTGAACAAGGGAAATAGCACTCCAAATTCAGCAGAATACTTATGGTCTGAAAACTAGGTCACATAGATGTTTCATAAGGCACTGAAAAATGTTCTTGTCAAGACTTAACTAAATTGAGGAATGACTGAAATGATTTTTGATAATGATTTTTTTTCTTTTTGTTTGTTTTAGGTTTTTCTGTGTCTATATATGATGTGACATCACAAAGCATTTCTCTCAGGTGGCCCAAGTTTTCAGGAGCCTCTTCTTACAGAGTCACAGCTACAGCTGTGAATATAGTAGACCACTCATTACTCGTTCATTTTAGTGATGTTACACTTAAAGCCCCTCTAACTCCATTAATTCCCAATACTGTTTATGCTATACAAGCAGAAGCCATTGACAAGAATGGAATTATTCTTGCAGAAACACAGATAATGCAGTCAACAGGTTGGTAAGAGAAACTGTGAAGTATAGCATAACAGCAATGCATTTAATTACAGTATCTGATTTGTAATGTTATTGTGTATCTAATTATATTTGCTCTGAGAAGGGTGTTAGATGAATCTTCATGATCCCTTTCCAACTAGATTATTGTATGTTGCTTTGATACAGAAATGCCTATGATTCAGCACCCTATTCCAGACTGCTTTGTATGAACATGCACTTCTGCTTTGGACATATTGTTTTAGTTAGTAATTAATATAGCTAATTGCCTATAGAGCAAGACAAAAAAAAATGAAATTTGGTCTAGAATGTCTCAAGACTCTGTGTATTTTGGTAATATTCATTGAAACTCCATTTAACTTAAATTTTAATAATTCATAGAAAGTGTAGACTGTTTGTCCTACGTTTTGTCTTTGTGGAATGTTCAGAGCACTCAGCATTTCACAGAGCTTACTTCCCCAACCTAAGCATGTCTATCGTTATTTCCATTTTAGCTCCAGACATACCTGTTATAGACCAAGCTTATTCAAAACTCAGCAGCAGTATCACAGTGGAATGGAGAGCTGTACCTGGGGCTACTAGTTACATGTTGACTGCACAAGATGGAGATTCCCTCACGGAAACTGTAGTGGAAAGTTCTCCAGGCACGGTGATGGGACTGAAACCTGCCACGTTGTACAGAATCACTCTCAGATCTATAAATTCAGGAGGAAAAAGCCAGCCTTCACCTTTCAGAAAAGCAAAAACAGGTGGACTTTCAAATTCTTATTTTAAATTCTGTAATATTATTATAATATAAACATTCATGCATGTACCAGTCCTGAATTATTATAGTCTTGTATTTTAAATTGTACTGATCAAATTCTCCTTTCAGTTTTTGAGAAATAGAATGCAGCCATTGGACTTAATGACCAGGGCAAGAGCCTGAATTAATGCCTTACTTTATGAGAGTACATTAAGTTAAATATTCAATTGGGAGTTTTACTAGAATTTGTATGAATATATGTATTTTACTTAAACAGAAGACATAACTTGAAGGAATAGAAGAAATGAAGAAACAACCAAAAATATAAGACTACGTACAACTTAGAGGACAGGAAATACAGTATCTTCTTGGTGATTTTCATACTTCAACATACACAACCTTTCATATTTTTGTATGTGTTACATTCATTTTACAAAACCTGTAATATAATAATTGATGCATCACAAATCACTTTCCATATTTATTCTATCACTCTTGCATTATTTTATTTTTCTGCTTTTGTTGTCACTGAATTTGTCTCTCAGAGTTGGTGATTGTTGTTTCTGTGTATTCATTTCAAATCTGGCCCTTTCGAACTGTACTGCTGAAAAACCAAAGGCTTGATTTTGTTCTTTCCCAACAGTCCTGTCTGCTCCGATTCTGTCTGTCAGTTCTCCGAGCTGTGACTCCATTGCAGTGAGCTGGAAAGCTGTCTATATGGCAGCTGGGTTCTCTGTGTCACTCATGAGATCAGATGGCTTGGGCAGAATGCTGAGGGAGAACACCACCAATACCTCCTTGATATTTATGAATTTAGATCCAGGAACAATATATACTATCAAGGCTTATGCCTGGAATGCCAATGGGATGCCAGGAGATGATGTCACGTATAACCAAAGAACAAGTAAGAAATTTTCTTTTCTGAAACCAAGTTACCATAAAAAAAACAACCAAACCAAACCAAAACAAAAAACCCCACAATATATCAGGAAGTATTTATGTGTGTGCGTGATTGCATTATGTTTTTCAAAGATACATTAGGTAGATTTTCGGATCATAGGATTTTTGCCACATCTCAAAGTTTATGAAAGCTCAGATGACATGACTACGTTTAATAAATATTACTGAGGCAAAGATACCATTAACTGTCACTAAAGTTGTACCTAGAACAGGTGTGGGTAAGGATTACAGAAGTTTAGACTGATTTGAGGATTTTCTAACTGTGAGTTCAAGTAAGGCAGGGAGTTTCAGCAGAAAGCTTTGTGACAGTGTACAATTGAAGTTATTTCTTTTATAAAATGTCACTTTAATACAAATGAAAGTAAGTTCTGCACCACAAAAAATGCATTTAGCTTGTAAATTATGAAAAAGATCATGTCTGTAGGCATAATCTAAATTGTATTTATGTGTTCCAAACTGATATACCGTAGGTCCTAACACACCAGCGGATGTTAAAATAGCTTTTAAAAGTGGTGCTTTAAGAGTTTCTTGGATGCCAACAGAAGGAGCTGTAACTTACAGTGTCACAGCCTCCAATGGACTCTTGAAACTGAAGTGTAACACGTCTTCTGCCTCCTGCTTGGTGCCATCCCTCCAGTGCAGCTCTGAATATTATGTTTCTGTCACAGCATACAATGATGCTGGATCCAGTAAACCTACTGATGCAGTAAGCTTAAAAACTAGTATGTGTCACTGATTCCTATATAGCTTATGGCATTTTAACGTATATTTCTTTAATTTCAAATGCAAATTAGTCCATTGCAATTCACAAGTGATTGTCAAATAGTTATTTCTGGTTTTGACCTTTGTGCATGAACAGTACCATATTCTTTTCTATTTCAGCGATAAGAGCCTAAACTTTCTTCATATTTCTATGAGAAAAACTTGCAATGATGTATATATTGTTGGCTGAACCACTAAGCCTGCATTTTCCTCTTACCAGAAGTGCCTGTTTGGAAGTCAATTTTTTGAGTGTACAACTAATGTAAGGAATAACAGATCTGTCCTACTGTGTCAGGTCTGTCACAGATTGGAACAAATCTGTGAGGAAATGGCATTAAGGACTGCCTCTGAGCTCAGAACTGTTCTAGGCCAAGTCTGGGTTTTAGTTAAAAAGGAGGTCAACAAAACCACATTCAGCCGAAGTAGCACTGCTAGACTAAATTAAGATACCATCAACCATTGCCAGGACAAAAGCTTGCTTATTTCAGCTACAGCACCACTGCCGTGTCAGAGATTATTGCTTCCTGACCTGCTAGATGAAGTGTCCATGCAATCAAAGTTAAAAACATTGGTTTGGTTTTTTTTATTATGGGCTGCTTTAAAGACACAACACTATTTACTTAGTTATTTGATGTAACCTGCCTCATTTTGACTTTTCATTGAGAGGAGTTAGAGATCTATGAAACGAGCAACTCTGAGGTAGATCCAGTGGATGAGAGAGCCTTATGCAGCAGACAACTATTAAGCTATGGTCTGTGATCTCAGCCAACACTGGATCATGTATATTCATTCTAATAGCTGCAAGCTACACTTTCTTGAACTAGAAAGAAAGTAAATGTTATTTAAGCAAAAGCCACGGAGTTTCCAGTTTAATGTGACATTTTGGGATGCCACCAGAAAGGGAACCTAAACAAAGGACAGTTCTATTCAGACACAGCCAGTGAGTTTCATACAAACATATAAAGAGTTTTCACTTACCAAAGCTTTTGGATGTCAGCTGTTATTCAAGCTAGTATTACAATTATCATCCAAATCTACTGGTTTGGAGCACACACTGCACCAATTACTTTTGAAATACTGCCTGGTGCCACTGTTTTTTTCACTGTTTAACAAGGGCTCCTTAAGCAGAATTTGTTTTTGTAAAACATGAAGGTAGCATCTATTTTGTTCTGTAAAAATCATACCACTTGTCATCTAAATGTAAGCAGAACCCTCTGTAAATGCAGATAATGTTGCTGTTTGCTTGAACAAGACAGAGCAACTGTTCAAGCTGAGTAGAATAATTCTATACATTTCTGATTTTCCCTTTTTTACCAAAAAGTTCAATGAAGATGTCATTATGATTTTTTTCTTTCTTCTTTTAATCTTTTTCTTTTTTTTTTTTTTTTCAGTTCCTTGTGCACCAGTAAACTTATCAATTGAAGAGGATGAACCTGGTCACTTGCTGGTATCATGGTCTAGTGTCAACTTTGGTCATTATTATGTGGTTTTTGTGAAGAGTGATGATGGCTTGGAAGTGCACTGCAACACATCATATACTCAATGTCATTTCCAGTCAGACTGTGGCTTCACTTACTTCATTAGTGTCTTTGCATATAACAAGGCAGGGCAGAGTCCTTTAGGTGATGTATTCAACTACACTACTGGTAAGTAGCCATGTATTCTTGCAAATTCATTTGGATCCTTTAACTGTGTTTATGGACATTTTTATGGGAAGATAGTAACTTAAATTTCTATTTTTATTCAGGTTTTGGGCAAAACACACAAAGGTTGGCTGAAAAAAAGAAACATTTCACGTTGCAATTAAATTTAACTTGTGTAGTCAAGTGCAACAGCATGCATACAAACTGGGTTTTTTTTCTTTTACCTCAGGAAGGGTGTATCAAAGTCTTAAACTTCCTCACAGAGAGTTTTCACATGTGGAAAATGAAAAAAGAATAACAAGTTCAATGGAAAATTGAGAATAACGTTGAGTTATTTAATCTCTAGGTGCTTTGACAGTTTAAACCAAAGATATATATATAATTTCTTTGTCTGAACTAAACACTAGGATGTCAGTTTGGAAGGAGGGGCGCTGAATTAATTCAAGAAGTAAGTCTGGAATCGATTAGACTGCTTGCACAGTATTGGTCACCTTTGGAGATTTAAGACATGAATCACGGAGATAAATGAAACAAGGCACTTTTTCATACCAGTTTTCCATTCCCATTCAAGTTTCCTTCTCTGCCCCGTCTGTTCCCAGCTCCTTGTTGCCCCAGCGACTTCAGGGCCGTGTTTGTGTCCAGTGACACCGTGCGGGTCACCTGGGCTCCCGTGCGGGGCGCCGACCTGTACGAGACCCGAGCTGCCGCTCGGAGCACTGTGGTGCTCTGCAACGACACGGCCCCAGCCTGCACCTTGTCGGCTCTGCAGTGCAACACCCCCTACAGCATCACTGTTCGCTCCTTCAGCGAGGCCAGGGGCAGCAACATGTCCTGTGCGCCCAAGTCCGTGGCAACAGGTATTGAGTTCACTCTTGTTTTCCTTTAGCAGGAGAAATAATTATTAGACACCACAGGGATTCATGAATGAAATGCACTACTGGAGTGCTAAGTTACTGTAACTGATAAAAATTTAAAAATCCCAACCCTCCAAAACTGGCAGTCTTTAAAAATACATTCTAAGCCTGGACCTAAAACCAGATTTGTATTGAAAGCTTCTGATCATTCCAATATTTCAAATATCAGGCTTACAATTTATCTTCTTGTGTTGTCAGTTCTGTCACAAGTTCTAAATTCTCACCAGGAGTAAGCATATAAGATCATATACTTATCCAAAGTCATTTGTCAGTTCTAAATGGAATTTAATTTTCAGGTGTAACTTACATAGTATGCATAACCAATCAGTTTAAATACTGTTAATGTGAAATATTTCAGCTCCCTGCAGTCCTGAAATTAAAAATATCTCAAAGGAGGGTCTTTCTGTAATGAGTGTGCAGTGGCAATCTAACAATGAAGAAGCTACGTATGTTGTTACTGCCAGAGGGGAGGCTGGACTTTGGCATTGCACAAGCACTGGAAGTTCCTGTACCCTGACTGATCTTCCCTGTGGATCTGCTTTCTCTGTTAGTGCTATAGCAAGATCACCAGTGGGACAGAGCTTACCAAGCTACAGTGTCCCTTTAGAGACAGGTATGTGGGAATTGTATATTAGCAGCCTAGTATTAAAATAATTTCTAGGACTCCTTATGTTTTTGGCTTTCTTTTTCGATTACCATATGCTAGCTATTGCTGGATGTCCTTTGTGTAAACCTGCCTGTATCATTGTGCATATGAGAAGGAAGGATCACCTGGCACTTGCCCCATACTGAGAAGCCTTAGTGCAACCAATTATCTTATGGCACAGCTAACTAAAATGTAATAACATAACCCATTAATGTAATGCATAACTTCCTTGTCAGCATTTTGATATTTAATATTACCAGGAGAAGCAATGAGTTACTGTCCATGTCAACAAATAAGCAGTGTAAAGAACAGATTAAAGCACATGCTATCTACCACTCCTGCTATTAATTTTCTGAGTTTTGTCCTCTACCACTTACCCAGACAGTCCCCAGGCCCAGTACAGCAATTAATGCACACCAAGGTCTATTTTTAGCAGGCAGTTTGGCTGCAGTCATTTTGCACTGTAGACTTTAAACAGAGACACAGCTGGACTGAGCTGTATGACTTGAGGGGTAGAGATGGACCCTGTTTAATTAAACTACAGATGTACTCTGATATTCTGATAAAAAATTTAGTAATTTTTAGAATCTTGGTGAATGATGTTATAGTAATTCCAGGGTTATAACCCACTGTTGTAGTCAAATTGATTTTTTTACTGACATTCTGTTTATTAGAAGCTTGCCAGCAAAGTATTTTTCAGCATGTTAGTGTTTGCCTGAGAAGTATGCACTTCTTCATTCATTTGCTCTTGATCATGTACAATTCTGACTGCAACCCAACAAGATACCTTCCATTGTTCAAGTCCAAACCAAAATTGACTTCCCTATTTTTTCTTTTGTTTAAGCTCCTTGTTGCCCTAATGACCTGATACTCACTCAAGTGACACAGTCCGTATCAAACGTCAGCTGGTCTGCTGGGATGGGTGCACAGTCATATGTAACAACACTGGAGTCTCCAAAAGGACAGGCAAAGTGTCACACTCTTCAGAACTACTGCCTCTTGGGATGCATCACATGTGGCACCAACTATACAGTATCTCTGAAAGCAATTAGTGAAACGGGTTTGACATCCAGTTGCACATATCAGGGATATTCTTCCAGTACGTAAATTGTAAAAGCAATTGGGACAAAAAAGACTCAATGCACAATGTACTCTGTACCAGTACGTAAATTGTAAATGCAATTGGGACAAAAAAGACTCAATGCACAATGTACTCTGTATAGTGTTCCTCTCATACAGATAGCACAGCTGAAATTCAATACATAGTTGATACACTTGCAGCTCCCTCTTTTAAATAAATGCACTTTGGATTATTTTCATGTCATTTAAAACCTGTTCTTATGACAGCCATTAAAGAAGTTTTAGTAACATTGCTCCAGAATAAATTATGTAATTTAAATTATGCTATGGCATAGTTAAATGTTAAAGACCTTGAAAGTATTCTGGGCACTCTAAGGTAGGCCTTGTGCCAGGTGAAAGCAAAAACATTCCAACATGTAAAACAATGGCTGAATTCCAGCTCCATAATATGCATGGTAAAACATTTTCTTTCCTAGTTCATCTTAAGAATTATTTTTACTTTCTGTGAAGTGATAATTTCTCATTGAAATGCTGATAATCCGAGTAATCTGGTTTAAAATGCCTTCTAGGAATTCATAATACATGGTGAGTTCACAATTTTTTAATTAATGTTTCTGACTTTATTAGGTGCTTGTTGCCCTTCTGGGGTGAAGCTACATAGACTCGGCAATAATGGTATCAGGGTGTTCTGGCAAGCTTCTGATGAAACAATGAACTACAACACTGATTTATGTGGCTCAAAAGGCAATTTCACCTGTTCGCCCAGCTCAGGTCTAAGTCACTGTGATATCACTGAGATACCCTGTGGGGACGTCTACACAGTGGTAGTAGCTCCAGCTACTGAGAAGGGGCCAAAGCTCACATTTTGTCCTAAAAAAATATATTCAGGTAAAATTTAAATTTCTTTGAATTACTTTTGTTCATGCATGCTATATGGTTCATATGTAATCCAAAGTTATGTAGGTAAAGGTGGCATGGAATAGAACTTTTCTGTTCTAGTACTGACTACAGAGTAAACTTTGTGGGTCCTGTCTTGCAGTATCTGTGATGGGAACTTCACAGGAGCATTTTGGGACTGGGCATACTTATCTGCGTAGGTCTCTCTTCACTGGATCACCCTTCTCCTGGTGAATACAGAGAAGTTAATTTTTAGTTGGGAGGTCAGGAGTGGTTAGAATACAGAAACAAATAAAAGAGCGGTTTTTTGTTTGGGTTTTTTTTTGATTTTGTTTTACGGATTTTTTTTAGTAAAGAAGCAATAACTATAAACTAAGCACATTTTTCAGTAAAAATTGTTTAAAGGGCTAGCAATTACCTTGGGATTCCTTTCCCAAGGCACAGATTTAATCCATTATAAAAGTACTGCTCTCTGATGGGATTGCACAGTTGTATTAGTACAGACTAATACTGTTTCCAGCTCACAACTGACACCTAACATTTATACCACTGTTTCTTGTCATTTCAGTAACTTGTTCTGGAAGCTCTGTTGGAATGGGTAAGAGCACATAGTACCTTCATTACAAATTCATGAAATTCATAGAATATGTTGGCATCATATAACTTCAAGATACATATATAAATTTGATCATATAGGCTTCTGTTAGTGTTATGCATGTTTGTCTCACCACCCCATCTTATAATGTATAATTTTAAAAAAACATCTTATCTATATTGTGGCCTGTATACCATCATACCATCACACAACACTTACGATTTATCTGATAGCACATAATAAAAGGCAGGCTTATTTTTTATGGCCTCACCATATCCCATTACATATTAAATTAGATTGCACTTCTGATTTTTATTTTTAAAAAGCTTAAAAAAAAGTGTGACTTACCTCAGCCTATTCTACCTCATTTCTCCTCGGGTTTCAACAAGATAGTCTTGTGCTTTATTTGCCTATATGAACTGCTAGAAACAACTTCAAAAGCAGCCACTGAAACAAAAATTTCTCAAGACAGTTGCTTTTGACAACTGAAATTGTCTTAATCTCCAAATTCTTTTATAGTGATTTATAGAGGAAAGAGCAATGCAGAACACATCTAAATGAAAATTTAGTTCAGATAAGGAGGTAAGTTACAAGAATCACAATTCATATTAGAATGTATTAATCAAACTTTTCCTGCTGATTAAATCTTTGAGATTGGAGATAAGTTTCACCAGTCCTGTATATTGAGTGGTTTGTTAAAATCCATATTTACCTCAAAATTTCATGTTGTCTACTCTCACTATCAATACTGATTTGTCTTCTCCATTTATAACCCTCTTTTCACTTCACTGAGCTTTTTCTAATACTGTCCTATAGCTAGTTCCCCATAAAAGCCTTCAAAATCCAGACAGATATTCTTCAGCACTCAGTTCCTTTCTCTCTGTCAGATAATACCATTCTCCCTAAATGCTCTTCTCAGTCTTTCTTTCTCTGAAACTGGAAAGAAGACATCTCTGCTTAACTGCAACATTCAACTCCTGCTTGAGGATTGGGAGGAGGGAAGCTGAACAGCTCATATCTGAGATCTAATCAAGGACATCAAATTTGAGCCCCAGCTGAGGAGATCATTTTTAAAATGCAGCTGAACACTGACGGAGATGGCTGTAACGTTGAACTGTAATCATCTGTGTAAGCAATCACTTTTAAAAGCTCTTCCAAAACTGTTATTAATCAGTAGGTGTGTTCCAGACCTAATATACCAATGAAATAAGGCTGAAATAAAGATAATGAAATTTAACTTCTTTAAAAGAAAAACACAAACAACAAAAAGAACAGTAGTTCAGGTGCACTCACTCAAAAGTAGCTTGAGGCTTAATCAAGTATTACAAGGCTCTTTCATTTTACTTCAAATTTAAAAAAAATTTCTTCCTTTACAATTTTGAGAGGTGACTCATGAGGGGAAAACAGAATGTCTTCTTCACATCAACTGACTTGCTTTACATTGTAGCTAATGAAGAACTGACAGTTACTACTAAAGTTTTAATTTTCCATTTTCCAGAAAAGCCAGGACCTTTTCTCATACTCCTCACTGGTTACTTTCTCAGCCAACACAGAAAGCAAAGTTCAAGGTCAACAGTTCTACATACACTTGTAATCTCACAAAAACGGTCTTCAGAAGCTCACATGTATAAAGGTAACCAGAGGCAACAGGCATTTTAACACTATTTTCAGCTTATAAAAATAAGACACCATCCATTCTGAAAGTTGCCTTTCTTCAGAGAACACAGTTGTATTAGGTATCTCAGTCACTGCTTCTGATCACTTCCATGAAATAATCTCATGGGAATCTCACCCTTCAATACACTGATTGCAGATAGCCCAAGAATTACATGTTGCTTCTTAAAACATAATCTGTGTTTAGTCACAGTCAAAAAGCCTTTCTTTAGGAAACATTATTTGAAACTGCCCTGCATTAGTTAATAAAAAATTGATTTTATTTCTCACTTAATTAAAAAATAAATAAACAAGTATAGTTAAAGGCTTTCTTCCTCAAGGGTGTTATTTAAATATTTCTTCTTTGGAAACATCATTGCCAAACACTGTCACCAAAGCCTAAGTGTTTAACTGGATTTTCAGAGGTCTAAAGAAATCAGTTTCTTTTGTAACCAAATTCAAGCCCCAGATTTGTCTCATACAAACAATTCTGATAATTCCATTCTCTGTGACTAATGTATTTTAAACTGTTGGTGTATATTTTCACAATTCTTCCTGGCATACAGACCTTAACATCTCAAAATTATACACTACAAACATGACAATGCTGTAGTACTATTTTCGTTAGCTCCTCACTTTTATGAGTGAAGTGTAATTGTAACACAATGTGATATTTGCATATCTGTTGGGGGGGGGGAAGGGAAAAAGCGGAAGTCATGATTTCAAGAAAAAACATATTGATTCAGCTTGAAAAAAACCGGTTAGTAGATGTACACAATTAACCAAAACAGAGGAAAAGCAACACAGCCAAACTAAGCTAGATCCATCCCTCCTACCGTGGCTGTGTGTATCTTCAAGGTGTTGTTACTTAGGCATTAGGCATTGTCTAATAACAATTAACACTGCTGATTTATGAAATGACACTGGTATTTACTGAGATGATTAAAAAATTTTGGTCAGGATTAGTTGCAGGTTCTCTCCAGACTGAGGTAAAGGGTCTTCTACAGGCCATGTTGACTTCAGATAACATGAATGGACAATTAGATATAGTGCTTTCATAGATGTAGTTTCTATACTATTTACTAGTATGAAGCTCTGGTCTTTATGAAGCAAAACCTCACAACTAATAAATCCCACCACCAAAATAGCAACAAAAATACTATCAAAAAAACCCAAGCAACCAAACCCCACAAACCTCTTGAAAGAAGAAAGACTTGAGAACCAAAATTCCTGTTGAAGACTTGGAAGTAGGCAGCATATCAATATGCTAAAATAGATGCTTTCAGAGCAGTACCTTTGAAATCACTTGGTCTAACAAATTAGGTGATCAAAAACACTTAGGTTATTTCACAGTAAATTACTTCATTAATGTTTACTTCATTAAAATATAGTAATATAAAAAATGTAAAATAAACAGTAAAGATTATTAGCAATTATATAAATATGAATACTTACAAAGAAGTTTTCATGTATTGCAAATAATACCAATTATTTGTAATTGTATTTAGCAGAAGTAATAGCTTAGAACTTAAGGTCTTTTCAGTCCATTAAAGGAACTGGGGGGAAAAAAAAAAATCTATCCTTCAGTTGATTTCAGATTTGACCCAAAATTGCTGAGATTTAAAAAGTGTTCTACCACATTAAACTACAGTTGGGGGATAAAAAAAAAGGAATAATGACAACCTCATTGCAAAACCTTGAGTGGTATTTAAATGCTGGTTTACCCTGCTTTATAGCTGGGGGACATCTATAAGTAAAGTCACATGTGCTTTATAGCAGTGCAAAGGGCTCAAACATCTGTCAAAGCCAGCAGAAGTTATCCCATACCTTCATGTTCCCCGTAAGAGTGGAATTTGTATTCTATAAGAGGCTATTATTAGTCCAGTACTTCTTGCTGGAGCCACAGTTAATTTCAAAGACAGATGAGACTTCCCACGGGATAACTATCCCAGCTAGGTGACTACGGACATGTGGCATACTGTGGGAGCTTTGGGTTCACAGTGCTTCCGTCATTGTGCTTTTACCCTGAGAACTGAAGAGAGTACACCGACTGGCCAAGAGCAGCTCCTGGGGAAACTCACACCTCCATTTCAAACTGGCGGAAACTTCCTCCCAGTGCCCCTGAGCGGAATGCCCAGTGCAGCTGCACTGCAGCCACCACAGTACAGCAGGCAGGGCAGCACCAGTGCCTTCACCAAATTTACCACTGCTCACCAGAGCTGCTTTCACAGCACAGTTCCTTTTGGTTTCAAGGAAAGTCATGTGAAATAAAATGGCACCAGAAAGACAAAAAGGAATTAAGAGTTCCTGGATCCAAACCCAAGAGGTGCACAATACTAAATCCCAAGGATAATTTAAGACCAGTGTCTTGGTTCAAGTAATTTTCATGGGTCTTGGTAATGAATATTGTGCTATCCATTACACTGCTAACTCAAGTACGTAATATGCATCATATTAGATCCAAGAGTCAGAAAGTACTACTTACTGGAAAATATTTAAAAACTATGTCCTCAAACTACTGCACTTTTAAGAGATACTGGCACAGCCAAACCTTTTCACAAGCTGTATCAAAACATTCACCATCTTTGTTGTAGTAAGATGGTTCTTCTCCACTTTGAAGTCAGAGATTTTCTCAAATACCTCTATTTTTTCTGCAAATAAAACACTCCTTCGCTGTATTTCCCATGAACGGCAGAGGAGAAACCCTGAAGGAATAACTGGAAATCAGTAATCCGTTTTCCTTAACAGAACACTGGCTTTGCAGCCTCTCTACCCAAGAACACACTTGTTTCAGAAACTCAAGGTTAAAAACAAGGCCAAAAGAAGCCCTCTAGACACAAACAAGATAAATTAAAGTTGTCTTCACTGTTATGATTTGGCAGACTGCAGAGACAGTTCTAACACTCTACTAGAAAGGTATTTCTTAAACAGCCAGTAGTTTTTCTCCCTTATTAAATGGGAGTATTTTAGTTTTCCAGTGCAAGGAAATTAATTTGTTGAAGCTTTTGTTTCAAGCTCAGATTTAAAATCAGCTAACACAAGTAAAAGCAGACAATACCTCAACAACCTCAGTATTAAAAGATCTTGTTTACTAAGGATCACAATGACTAAGAAACCGTTTCTGAACTGTTAGTTCAGAAGATAATTACAGCAGGGAAGAAGAAAAAAAACGAATTTGCTTCTTGGAATACTACGGAATGAAGTGTGTTAGAAGTTGAAACAATTTGTTTTCTCCTGGATGTTAAAAAAAAGTATGCCTAGATGACCTGCATTACACAGAAGCAAAATAGGGACAAATAATTCAGGTCACTTCATGATCATGAATGTTCTTCCCGTTTTGGGGCTGCTGCATTTCTTTGTTTGCTACATCTCCGTTATAAGGTACTTACTACATAAAATCCCTTGTTCATACAAAGTGTCACTTGATCTGAAAATGAAACGTGGAGGAACCAAAACACTCTTCAACTGGCAATGAACATGCAGGGAAAAGCTGACACTCAATACAAAGGAATTAATTGAGAGTTTATTCCAGATGGTTCTCCTCACTTAGTATACAAGTCATTAGAATAATCTATCAAATAGACTTGGACTGTAATGATACGATGTTTTTCTATAATTAATTTTGGTTTTTGCTTCTAACAACCTGTTTTAAAAAAAAAAAAATCTGCCAGATGAAATGTTCAGCATGAACTGCAATCCTTACTATTTGTAGAAAATATGACTTAAAAAAGGACACTGTCATTTCATTTGTATTTTAAATGTTTACACTTATAAAAATGCTTTGGAAGCTTGAAACTGAAATCCTTTGTAATATTTTTCTTCTTCCTACCTCCCTCTTCCCAACTTCAATGCCTTTATTAGCCCAGGATTATCATAAATGACAGAGTGCAGCTGCTGATTAAAAAACATTAGAAGACCACAAATGGATAAATTGTGTTTTAAAAAAAATGGAAGCTTACATGGATTTTTTTCAAACAAATAAAATGCATAGATGGTTATGGTATTCATCTGTCAACCTTTACAGTGTCCACTTGAGGTAGCCTTTCTACAGAATTACTAAACAAGCCCCAAAATCATCTAAATCCTTGCATCAAAACCACTATCTCTCTGAAAGTCCGCTCAATTTAACACCACTGGTGATCACCATAATACATTTTAAAAGCTTTGAAGAAAACAGCAGGTACAGTGGACATAAATGTTAGTTCTAAATCTGCAGCCCTCAATGTACATTGTATGCACATAAATATCTCAGCTATAATACACATTCCAGATCCATCCCTAAAAGCCATACTATTATGTAAAGCACAGCCATGCTAACTTCAGGATACAAACCATAATTCCACGTCTACAAAAGGGAAGTATAGTTAGTGGCAGTTTATTGCCTCATACAAATTTAACCAACATGGCAACCATGCCAAAGGAATTAAAACATTTTCAGGACATATGTACAGACTGTACATTTCAGAAACATCTGAACAATAAAAATGCAAGAACAATCTCTGCATTACAAATTAAACTAAACAAATGGTTTGAAACCGTCAATGCATTGAATGGGTTTACAAAGGCACTTCCCTACCCAAATAGGAAATGACAATCTGCAGCCTAGAGGGAGGTTGGAGAAGAGTGCTCATCAACTACTGCACAATCTCAACTTTAAGAAAAAATAAGCAGGATTTAATCAAACATTTATAGGATTCAATGTGATCCACTTCTGAAAGAATTCAGAGAGTCTCATCTTTGTTTTTCTGTTGCTTTTCCTGGCTCTCTCGTTCTGTACTTTGGCTCCTTCGGCGATCTTGTTTGTCAGAATGGTCCTTGCTATCACTGTGATCATGTTTGTGGGAACGTTCTTTGCTTCTGCTACGCTTCTTAGATTTTTCTTTGCTGGGACTCTGATCTCGTTTTCTGGACTTCTCAACACTATCTGTTCTTCCTCTGCTTCTGCTTCTACTTCGTTTATTTGACTTCTCCTTATTTTCGTTTTTATGTTTACTTGATTTGTCTTTGCTCCTGCTTCTGCTGCGCTTACCTGTGTTCCTACTGCGGCTCCTACTCCTATGCTTTCTTTCCCGGCTTCGACTTCTACTATGTTTTCTCTCTTTCTTGGAATCCCTCTTGTCATCCCGGTGTTTCTTCTCATCCTTGTCATCCTTGTGTCTTCTCTCTTCTGTATCACCCTTACTTTTCCTTTCTTTTGACCTTTCTCTAGATCGATCTTTTTCCCTCTCACTACCTCTTTCCTTATCATAATCTCTCTCTTTTTTCCGACTCCGTTCATTTTCTTTCTCTCGCTCCCTATCCCTGTCTCTTCTATCTCCTTTCCTGTCACGACTTCGACTACGGCTTCTGTACCTGTCCCTGCTTCTGCTTCGCCTCCGTTCTAGTGCGCGATCAGTACTGCGAGATCTCCGCCTTTCTTTTTCTCGCTCCTTTGCTTCACGTTCTAATCTCTGCCGTTCTCTTTCTCTTTCTAGTTCTCTGTCAAAACTAGATGATCCATGGCCTTCCCGATGGTGACTTCTGCTTCTGGATCTTCTGGGAGACCTCCTGGGACTGATCGATCTTGGTCTTGGAGACCTTTTAAAATAGAAGATACTCAAAGTGAAACACATCCTTATCAAGTTAAGATCCTTTTTCCTATCTTTTTTAGTCTCGAATACCAAATACCATATGATGGATTTTAATCTGTTAGCATCCACAAACTGTTTTTTGTGTTGCCTTAAAACCTATCTCAGTGGAAAGGCAACAAGTAGTTCAATATTGAACTTTCAACATTCATTTTTAAAATAACACGTATATAACCTTGAACGTCTACGTTCTGCATGCCGTTCGATTTCTTCCATTCCCTCTTTGCTGTCTTTCTTGATTTTTCTAGGTCTGCTTTTAATTTGCTGGTCAATGGCTTTCTGGACTGGCACAGGAATTCTTGGAAACAAGGTGGAAAACCATTCAAGCTTTGTGAGGAAGGAACGAAGCATCTCCCCAATGGTCATAACGCAACCCCCACCTGCCTTCACATCCAGGTCCTGCAAAATACAAGCAAAAAATACCCTGATGGTCAAAAATATTCTTTATTGATTAAAAAAAAATGCTGCTACATTACTGTCCTATTGAAGTCTCATGATTATGAAAGTTTACTTGTCTCATATTCTAATACATTTCCTTAGAAAAATTCAAACTCTGCACCCTTTGGATTTGGCAGTATGTTACAGACAGGGAATGGGACTTAATATATATGCATGCAGGCACACACTAATCCTGCAGCCATCTGGATGGTAAGGGACTGTCGATGAAGAGATTAATGCAAAATCCCCTTACACAGTCTGGTTATATGGTATGATCTTGCATTTTATTTAAATGCCAAAATATTGAGAAGTCCTCTGAAAGTACATTTAGAACTCCATTTTGTGGATGTACAACTGTGTACCATGATACCCAACCCTGTGGCCTAAATCATTTATGAACTACATCATTGCCTATCTAAAAATGATCACAGAAAAACCTCTAGTACAAAATGGCATCCTAATAGAATTGGAAGCAATAGCAAACCAACTGCCATGAAGCAGTGAGGTTTCTAATTTAGAAATATGTATAAAAAGAAATAAATGAACAAATAATTGGAAACGCATAATCCATGATGACCATTGTCTCTGAAAAGGGTCATTACCGCATGAAGGCCTTCTTGCTATGCCCTCTCACAGCTCAGGACATGTTAGTCAGCTATTGTCAGTCCCAAACCTATAGTGCAAGCACACAAGGAAAGTGAGATTTGTTATCTAAACAGGAAGAGAAAATCTAAACGTAAAACTGCTTGCACTCACACACATTTAAGTGTTCAGATATACAGTTTTTCCAAATATAATCGCTGCAGAGATCTAAAGAAGAAAAAAAGGAGTTAAACGTAGCACCTGGAGAGTACGTACAGTTAAACAAAATAAACATAAGAAGCATTTTGAAAAGTAACTCTGTATCCTGGGAAGTTTTTCACAGCAGCATGACAAAAGATGAATTGCTTCCACATATTTAAGAACTGGAGGAGAAACAAAGATCCTGTAGATTTAAATAATTCCATATATAAAAATTTGCTTCATCCTATAGAGCTTGACTAGGACTCGTAAGAAACTTAAGCAGCCCCAAGCAGTTTCTCTGTATAACACAAAGCTACTGATAGCAGCTGGGAAAGAAATACTAATTCCAAAGACATATTGGGAGATTTTAAACAACAAGAAACAAATACATCTTGATAACCAGTATCTGCAAAAACCTGAAATGTATAAACTCAAAAATGTAATTTGAATAAGGAACCAGTTAAGACCCGCACAATGCATTGCACTTGTGATTGCTTCATTGTCCTTGCAACTGAGTTTGTGGGACCCTGAGAATGAAACCACCCTAATCCTCCTCATAAATTACAGTCCAACATGGCAGAGGAGAGTTCATATTAGCTACCCCGCTTGGGGGAGGAGGCGATCACAGAGATGCAATAAAAATTCAGATTTGTTTTGATTTTTTGTTTGAAACATAGAATAGCACAGGTTTACCTGAAATAACAGCTGTTTCCTTTGCACAGTGTTTTTGATACTTAGCATGAAAGAAGCTGTTTAAAATAAATACACTGCATTGCAGTCAGATACAAGTATAATTAACATTATTTGTATTACAAGTATTTGGACATCATTTGCAACTACAGCATTTGAAATTTCTGTAGATGCATACTGTCACACTGAAGAGGGAAAATGATCCTTCCTGTTCCATTCTTAAATCTAGGATGTAATTTAAAACCCACTCAATATATACAAACTGCAGCAGTATGTAGCAGACTGTGTAGTCAACTTCATAGCCCAAGAAACCTCACCCATCAACTCCCTACTGTTCCCCCAAACAGTAAGTCAGGAGTAGGGTACCAAAGGTATTCTCCCATCTGACTGCATAATAATGCAGCCTCTGTACTGAACTTCTTCAGTGAGTCACTCATCTTCTTTATTTGCCCCATTAGCAAAGACATTAAAGTTCCAGACACAATGCCACCTTATGCCATAATCAGGTTGTTTGCTTCTCTGAAGAAATCCTGGGATGTGAATAATAACCACGGAGGTTTCTGGCAGTGTTTTCCAAGGTGAACATTACTTTCTACTATATACTTCCCACTCTTATGTAAGCATCAGTTCTCCCATCCCGGTAATAAATACATAATACAAATTTAGCACTCTCATGACTCATTACACCTTGTTTAAAAGTAACTGGCACTTTAAAAAATGCACAGAAGCCACATTCACACAGTCTGCTCTCTGAATTCTGGTTCACTACATGTGTTTCACGTGGCTTTGTACATCTGACACACTAACATACTGACCATCTAAGAGTCTAAGAAATATGACCCAAGTCCCAGCTCAAATCACTTCACTAATTAATGAAATTACAAGTACATAACATTGCAACATTCAAACTACAGAAAAGCTTATGAAACAATGTTTAAACCTAAAGTAGTAACATGAAAAGAAACAAAAGAAAACAAATTATTACCCTCGCCGACATACCTCTTCATCATCAAGAAAGGATTCAAACCAGTCCCATAGATCTGTAGGTGGTTGTGTGTACCTTCGAGGACAAAAAGAATGTAAAATTTTAATACAGCTTTCTGTACATTAAAACAGTCATTAGTTGATGATATTGGTACTTACCTAATATACATAAATCCAAGAGCCCTAATATATGGAGAGTCTGTATGAGTTATAAGGCCCATCACTTGCTTACGGGTGAGTTTCAGTGTAAATAATTTGTAGAGCAGACAAAAGGCAGTGGACACAATTCCTCCAGTTCCAACACCACGCACCTTTCGAAACCAAAAAGTTAGGTGAGGATGCAGAAAGTCACAAAAGACATTATCCCAAATCTACAAAAGAATATGGGAACTAACACAGGATAAAATCTAAATATACAAACAAAGCTATGTGAAAAAAGTAACATGACTTGCATCCGCAGCTTTGGAAGCAAGAGGAATGTATCTACTCTTTGTAATAGATACTTTTACATCTAGAGGTTGAGTCAACATATCAGTAAGTTTTAATACGGTTGGGAAAGTTATTTACCAGACAAAAATTTGAGAAGGCACGTACTTCTACTTACCCCTCCACACATCCCTGTCTGGCCTGCGGTTTTCCTGCTGCCCTTTTCCCAGGGTTCAACATGCGTAACCTGAAAGGGTGAGGTGGGGGAAAGGAGTAAAGGAAAAAAATTACAATTGCAACCTCCATAATGTTTAGGTGCTTATACAAACCTGATTTCAACAATGGACATTCTAAACCAATCTTACAAGTTTATCTTCTACCAAATTCAAGGCCAAGTCTGCTTTGTCATTAAAGCACAGCACCTGGCTTTTTTAATTACATTCAGAAATTACAGACAAAATCCTGAATGAAGTTTAAAACAAACCCCAAAACACCAAAGGAAGCATCCATGCTTATTCTATACTTCATGTACTTCCAAATGCTTCATGGCTAAACCCCATCATTACTACTGGGTGACTGAAAAACTGCCTTTATTAAACTGCTTCCTTTAGTTTAGTGATACCTGCTGATGAGACCTACAGAAGTCAAACTATAAGAGTCTCGTATTCATAAGTCTCATTTATGCAGTGAGTTTAGCTAGATATTTCTTTTCGCTATCACCTACAACTAGGATAAAAGAAAGATGTTTACAAGTGTAGTATTTTACTATAACAAGGCAGTGTTTTTTCTTGCAGACTGCAGAGATGTTCTTAGATAAAACGGTTCATAAGTACTAACAAGTAAAATTTGCCCAATTCCAATCTTGTGAGATACATTTAGAAATGAGTGCACAAATGTAGTTAACCAACACCATTCCTAAAACTTGACAATAAGAGTCATAAACAAGTTCATAACCATAAAACTGCCTATACTACATTTGAAATTGTGAAATTCAGAGCCACAATGTCTGGCTCAAAAAACAAGTATATTGCCTAGGCACATGAACGTAAAAGACAAAAAACCCAAAACAACAGTGTGACATCAGTTTTGGAATAAGAGTTCATGGCTGTACTGTACTTCACAAATTAAAATTCTTGAACAACACATGAAACAAAACTAATTACATACACAATCACATGAATTCAGAGATACACTAACAGCTGAAGTTGCTGAACTGTTTGTTGGGGTTTTTTACAGTTGCTGCCTTAGCCAAACAGAAAATGTAAGAGATGCCAATACCATAGAACTCAAAATACAGGAAAAGTATTTTTTAGTCCAAGTACCAAGTATGACACTATCACAATGCCAGTCTTCAATTTTTTTTAATTAGTTACTTTTATTGGCCACAATCAATATAAACGTGCTGGGTTTCACAAATATTAATTAAAAAACAAACAAACAAATTACAAAGCCCTGAAAACAATACTAATTTCAGAAAGGAGCATTCAAAGTTTTGATCCTTCAATAACTGCTGCACATGCTTAGTTTGTTGGAAGTACAGAGATTAAATGAAGCTGAGGACATGCACATGGTGCTAAGGTCAGGGATAAAGAAAGAGGAAGTCCTGCACTTTGCAGATACAGAACTGAAACAGGAGACCAGAACTACAAGTGTATTAATTCAAATACTTGGACAGATTCCTTATCTTCAAAGAGGGTCCCTATCACTAGCTGCCCGTGTGACTTAAAATCATCTTTCCTGGTAGTCTGGCACCCAACATTCTCCCATTTTTTTAATGAGCCACTTGTTTCTCAAAGACAGACAAATACACTCAAAAATACACCTGCTACAATGGGTTCATTCAAAGAAAAAAATCACACAATAATTCAGGAATATTAAAACACTAAGAGAATTCAAATCTTCTTAATATCAAATGAAGGTCCTTAACCATCAGGTTATCTTCTCCCCCACATCCATTACTCATGAGTGAGTAAGAGCCTGAGTTTTCTCTTTATTTAGCCTGCAGTTTTGAGTCAGAATAACTGACAAGTTCAGTAAACAAACTTTATTTGCAAGGCATTAACAAATTTTCAATGGAATGTCAATTTTTTTCCCCAATTAAGCCATTTGTGGAATGAAACTAATACAAGCAAACGAACTATCTGACTTGCTGCAGCTGAGCTCTACTAATAAAAACACAACAAATGCCATAAAATACTTTTTACTACACCTGAAAAGGTCCACTTAAAATAGAGTAAGTTCTCAAATTTTCTGAAAATGTTTCTTTTAAAATTTTTCAGCTCCAGCCATCACTTGCATAAGAAAACTCTGCTACTCTCTGTTCAGATAGTTAAGTCTCTCTCACCTGCAGCAAGTGGTAAATTAACTGGAAAAATGTTTTGCTGACAACCTCCATTACTCTAAGTATTAGAACTAATAAAAAATGAGCTTCAACAGAGACCAGGCAGAGAAGTGCTGTCATTAAGTGGACAAAAGCATAGGTAAGTGCAAACTGCCCAAAATCTCAAAATATTGTGGTGGAGTTTATTTTTCACAATCATAGTGCCCTAAGTAACTTCACTTGCCTTGGTCAAAAGAAATAAAAAGGCTACCTTTGGGGTTTTTTTTGTAATTTCAAATATACTGAACCCCCCTGACGCAGTAACATTATCAAGCAGAGTGAATTCACCTGAGAAAAAATATCCCAATAACCACCAAAGTGCAGGTGACTAAAGACAGCTGAATTATCTAAGCTTGCATTATCTAAAATTTGGTCTCGTTATCAGAACAAAGAAAGTGGCTGTGTTGATGAGCATTAATTATGCATACCTCTACCTGGGAGACTGGCTTGATGGAAGCCTCGCTGCAAAACTGATTCAATCCTGCTAACAAAACAAGAACCGAGACATGGGTGCCCTGATACAGATCACTCCTCTCCCCAGCACATCCTACCTAAGCCAAGGGAAGCAGCAAAACGGACTTTTCTGGCGGGTAACGGAGGAGGGAATCCTCACGTCTAACTGAGGAGGAAGGCCACATGCAGACTCCTGCCCGAGCACCGCAGTCACCAGCACACTGGGCTGCGGGAGGGGCTCGCCTCTGCCGCCCGGGCTCTGTGCCCTCCGTGCTCTCTCCGGCCGAAGGCGCAGCTCTCTTCGACGGCCATTTCGCCCCCGCTGCCCCGGCTCACGCTGCCCTCTTCCAACCTAACTCGCGGCACCGCAGCTCCGAATCCGACGCGGAACGCGCCTCTTTTGTCAGGCGGAGAAGGCAGCACTCCCAGCTAAGCCACACGAGCGGTATTTGCCCCCATCCCTCAGCGCACGGTAAGGGGCCAGAAGGCGCGGGCCGCGACCAAACCGGGCCCGGCGCCAGCGCGGCCGGCGGGCTCACCTTGAAATAGATCTCGTCCACCACTTCGTGGTAGGTCTTGAGCTCGTAGAGCTGCACCTTGAAGTAGGGCGACGAGAGGATGTTGGTGAGGATCATGGGGTTCAGGTTCATGGTCTTCTCGTTGCCCCACAGCGGCAGCACGTTGCCCGGCTTGCCCGAGGCCGCCGGCTTGGGGCCCGCGGCCTGCAGCGGCTGCTGCGCGGGCGGGACGGCGCCGGGCGG